>VUQJ01014468.1:7136-17797 GCA_015108635.1 Andinoacara biseriatus
TTATAATCCTCAGTTGTTGCTTGTTTCATGAGGGCTTTTCTTTTCTGTGCCAGCTTCTTCTGGTTCGTTCGAGCAAGTTGATCTTTGCCCTTTTTACAGTTACTTCCTGTTATATTTTCAAGGCTTTTTATGTGTTTATTTCCCTCCTTTGTTCCTTTTCCTGCCCTCCTTTTTATCATGAGCTCACTTATACCTTATTCTCCCTCTTTCTGGTATGGATCCTGGGTGTGGCTCCTGTTCTCATGTTCTTCCTCTGCAGGGTCCCTGTGTAATCCTAAATGTGGATTAATCCAAACTTGCTCTTTTGTACTGTTATTTTAATTTCACCATGTTGTCAGCCATTGGGTCAACCTAAAAAGAAACTTGGCATAGAACAGTAAAATATACTATTAACAAAAAAGATGTATCAACGTGCGTTGGAAAAAAAAAACTACTACATTATTGTGGTGTTTAAATGCAATCATACTAATATTTCAGAGGACTTTTCAGTGATCAGTAAATCCACTCTAGAGCTGACCTCCCTTTCTTTTTAAACAGAGCAAGACTATGGTAGAGTCTCTTCCTGTGTGTGGCGGGTAAGAGGCCTGGTCCCCTCTAAAAAGCAATGCAGCAGAGCATGAGCGCACAAGGTCAGTCTCTCTCCTGTGGTTTCTTCTGCAATGGTATAGCCTGACTTCCTGTGAAAGATTACTATCTAGCCTCTCATATTCTCACTGATGCTTATCTTTTGAGCCACAAACGCCAACTCCCTGAACATCCCTACACCTTAGCCCCCAGTGACAGCTCCACTGGCCTGTCAATCTGGGAGTCCATCCTGTGTCCTCAACCCCCCTCTCATCCTTATCCCAGCAGCCAAAAAATGAGCCTCCTCTATCCTGGACCTGTCATCTGAAATAAGATCCAGAGTCCCAGTCTGGGGTGTGATCAACATAGAGGTTGAATATTGGAGAGATTGTGTATAAGCGAGAGTATATGTGTATGATCAAAGTTTCAAGTTAATATAACCCAGATCTTTCACTGTGTTTATAGTTGTCTTGTTTAAGATACAGCTGTTGAATTCCTAGCTCCACAGGAAGGATGCATGTGAGTGCGATGATAAACCACATCACGTAAAAAAGCATCATTGAACAGCTGCAGAGGTAGTCAGTATCAGGAGGCCCTCCTCTACACAGAAGAACCACAAAGTGACAGTAACTGTGGGCTGACATTTCCTGCAAAAAAATTACCGAACATTCACAAACACATCCCCCAAGTCATATTTACACTGACTTTGTCGTGCTAATTAACTTAAAATATTGTCTTGTTTTTATTTATGTCTCAAACTGCGAAAGAACACATGCATTGTTAAAACAAGCAAGACTGTAAGAAGAGTGTAGAGCCATCTTAGCGGCACTGTGAGGCTTAGGGTCTGCACCACTTTCTAATGACAACTGGAAGCAAACGAGTTGGTAAAAAATAAAGTTCAAGCAGCATCAGGCATGCGTGCATGTTCCTTTATAGGTATACTACAATACACTGGGTTATTACAGTGGCTGTTATTTTTATATTTAGATGCAAGGATTGCAAATTATAAATTAGTTGGCCTTGTATATTAAATTAACTAGGAATGTGTTCTTAGACGTATTTACAGCCAAGTTAATATGTCATTCCACCATGTCTGAAGTCAAAAGTGCTCATACAGTAAAAATAAAATGCACCTTCTGTCATTTCTAAGGTTTTATGTATCAAGGCATGAAAAAAAATAATCTGGTCATTACCAGCTTCTAAAGTTATGTAAATCTAACTGCAGGTGTAAAACAACCCACAGCAGATTCCACCATTTCATTTTTTGAAATGCAGAAGCAGTGTATGGAACACAAAGTACATCCAATGATTCAATAGCATGTAGAAATACCTGTAGCAGAAATAAGTTGAAGTATGAACTATGACGTTTTCTGCATAACTTTATCAGTCGCTTGCATCTTTGTGGAGGAGTTTTGGCTCACTCATCCTAAGAAGGTTGCTTCTTTGAGGTTTGTGGGCATTTGTTCCTGCACAGATCTCTTATGGTCCCACCACATTTGAGGCCTGGACTTTGACTGGGCCATTGCAACGCCTTTCCATTCTGTTGTAGATTTGCTGCTCCACTTGGAATCGTTATCTTGTTTCATGGCCAGCCAAGCTTTGGAACAAGCTGTGGGACAGATGGCCTCACATTTGAATCTTCAATACTTTGGTATACAGAGGAGGTCATCCACAGGCCTCAGGCAGCAACTAAAATGCTAGCTGAGGCTTGTAGATGCAGCTCTTGGGTGTTTTTTGCAATTTCTCTGAGCATTTCACCATCTGACCTTGGAGTGAATTTGCTGGGGCATCCACTCCTGAGAAGATTGGCGAGTGTCTTGAATGTTTTCCTTTCAAATTGTTTGGAAACAGTCCTTCCCAGATTGATGGGCAGCAACAGTTATACTTCTGCTTTTACAGAGGTGATCGCACTTGCTGTATCCTCATTATCATAATTATTTAATCAAGTATATTTGATTACCACCACGTGGCTGACCCAAATCTATGGTTTATTTTAAAGAACTGCTGAAAACTGTTTCTTTTGAGAAGCCACTTAATATTTTAATGTTTTATGTTATGGGTATTTTGTATATTTTTATATTGTGTATTTGTTGGATTTATATTGTATTTGTAGTATTTTTGAGATGTTTTGAGTTTGTATGGCTGTTATCTTGGCCAGGTCTCTCTTGTAAAAGAGACAAAAAAAACCAAAACAAAAACAAAACAACGGTAATAATAAAACAAATTTTTATATGTTAGCTTTTCCTTCATCCATTAATTTTGGCCATCATTTGTATCTTAGTTTTTCACACATTGCTTTGCATTTTAGCTTGTTTTTGTTAAACAAACCAAAAAACCCATAATGTAATTTCTTGTTTTTCATCTGAGGATGTGTTTAAATAATTTTAAGACTTACTAAGGACCTATTTTTATTATGTTTGATAAAACTTCAGAACTAAAAGAGGATGTATTTTATTTTAACCATACCTGTAGCTATTGAGATGGCATATACCTGAAGGCGAGGTGAAAAGTGTCATGGATCAGATGTGTGGCACGCAGGAAGAGGACCCCAATGCAGGATACACCAACAGCAGTAAATTTAAACTCAGCTTTATTGATGCTGAACAAAGACAGAGCAGAAGGCAAAACACACATAGCAGGAACTCAACAACAAGGACACAGCAACAGGCAGAGAAAACACAGGACTTAAATACACAGGAGGGTTAATAAAGGGAGTGGAAACAGGTGGAAACACAGGTGACCTGGAGACCAGGGGAAGCAAAACTGAATACAACAGACAGGGACTGGACGACTAACAAAATAAAACAGGAAGCCAGACGGGGGAACAAAGACGCAGACTTAACAGAAGGAAACACAAGGAACTAGAAAACAGAACATAAAAAACCCCACCATCAAAACCCAAAACAGAACAGTTAAAGCCCAGTAAAACAAAAACACGGGGTCCAGAGGGCCGTGGACCATGACAAAAAGTTTGGAGAGATTATAGCCAAAAATAGGTGTATGACATGTGGGGTTCCACAGAGGTCTACTTTAGGGCCTCTTTCTTTTCATATGTACAATTTATACAGGTCTTTTGTAATAATCTACAATTCTCACTTCCCCCACAAATGAGGGCATCCTTGTAGGACTGTCATTTTGCAAAGGTTCAAAAAATCAGTCCAGCAATCAATCAAGCACTTTGCTTGAATTGTGCTTACACCTTTAATAATACAAAAAATTTATACCATTTTATTTGGTTATATTATCACTCACTTTCATGACTGTATTATTTAGTTGACATTAAAAGGTCTAGATATAGCAGTAGTTGGCCTTTATGCTAAAAACTGAATGGGCTACAGTCAGTGAGCTCTAAGCCTGCTGACAGTATGATTGACAGTGGTTGTGAAGATGCTGTCAGTGCCCGTTGATGACGAAGGCCAGCTAAGGGCATCACTGAAACTATGCTGTTAACATAACACAAAATATGAAGATTGTTCATCCAAATGACTTCACACATTTCTCCTCTTTTGATCTCCAACAATATACACCCGGTAAGTGTGACATGCACACACAAAGATACATACAGAGAATCTTCCTTTATAGTTAGATATAAGAGAAGGATGAGACAATTTCCAACAGCCAGATAAGATCGCAGAGAGGGAGAGGGCAGGCAGTCTGGCCAGTTTAGCTATCTCTCTGATGAGCGTGTGATTCAGTGGCGTGAATAATTAAAGCTGGGAGCAGAGATAGGAATCTGTAGACGCCAGGCTCGGATAATACTGGACGGATATCAGGGGTCTTTGGTGCAGGGAGGTGGCAGCTGAGATGACATTAGTCACTCTCCAGTGTGCCCCAGGCAGCCGTCAGGGTACAGTGCTGAAGGTCAGGAGATGATGGATGGACAGACAGGGGCGATGGCTCATCGCTGAAGTTGACTAGAAAATGAATGTCCTGTACATGAAATATTATCCTTATGGAGGAAGATACCTGATCTGATACTGCAGCGATGTGTCATGGTTATGTGAACTTTGTGAAGAATTGCGGTCCATCAGCTTGAACTGAAATTTGTGACAAGGAGATGTGGAAAGATATATATGTATATATGTATATATATATATATATATAGTTTTTGTTTTTAAATTATTCAAAAACCCATGTAGGCGATGCTAGTACACAACAGAAGAAAAAATGATTCATTCGACATTCAACTTACTATATTTAATCATTAAATTCTTCATTCTAATTACACATTAAAGACTGTAATGCACTGCCTGATCTGTGTTTATGTGCTGAATTTTGAAGGGTCGCAGTGACAGATCTGTTTTTCGCCCACCCTACATAGTCATTGTTCATTCTTCTCTCTCTTATCTTGCTGCTTTCTCTGAGCTAGATGTCTTTCATGTTAGCTGTACAGAGACAAAGTCAACTGTCATTGTAAACTTTGGGGAGGGTGAGTTGTTTTTCAGTCTACTGTAAAAGGCACAACTGCCCACTCACTGATTTTTTTTATTCATAGTTTTATAGAAACTAAAATTGTTTGTCTTGCAAATGAAGCTGTTCTAAATTTAGCCTGTGGGTAGATGTCGCTGCATGCAAAAGTTGTTCTGAAACAAGCATCTGTGTATGAAGCTAACCACAAAAGAATGTCCTCCTCCACCCTGAGTATTGGTGTGATTGTACTCAAAGTCTTTTTCTCTCAATCTTCTCCATGCATCACTCCATTCATTATAATGGCAGCAGTGTGCCGGCAGAGCCTCCAGGATGGCAAGGAACCCCATATTCAGGTCAACTCACAGTCAGAACGATTCCTTGATTATTCCTTATTTATCCCAGTCATTCCCCCTGCTGTGGTGTGGAGTCTCTGGAAGATGTGTGTCTGAGCGAGTGGAGTCAGGGCTAATGAGCTGAGAGCTGGCCTGCTGATTGTTAGTAGGCTAGGAGCTGTGCTTCAACCCACTCAGAAGGCACATTCAAATCATCAGAAGGCCAGTCCTGCATTCAGAATGTTGCAGGCCAGTGATGCAAGTCGGTAATGCAAATGTGTAGGTGTTTACTGTCTTGTTTTATGATGATAAAAACTGTCAATATGCATTCAACTCAAGGCTGCTCCACTGGAGATGTGCTTCAAAATCTGACAAAGAAACTAAATGTTTTGCTTTTGCCATGGTGCTTAGAAACTTTACAGACTATATTTGCTTAGGTTTATACAGGTGCTATGAGACTTTAGGCACAGGGGTGCCTTTTTCAAGCTTACCATCTAAGGTTAGCATATTAGCATGCCATTTACTAATTAGATGTTAGATTCGACTCATTGTCATTGTGCGCACAAGTTGCACAACGAAATGATGGTTCCAGATCACTCGTCCAGAGACGAGCATCTGCGGTCATGCAGCCAGAGACCAGCGCTACCGTGAGGCGATGTGGTTTAAGTGTCTTGCCCAAGGACACACCGCAGCGCAGGGACAGGGGCTCGAACCAGCAGCCCTCCGGCTGCAAGGTGAGCACCTACCCACTGCACCACTTCCACTTAGCGCAAAATACAAAGTTCACATAAAGTTGACTGCAATTTGTTATACATTTGTTATACATACAAAAATAGGCACTTTCACCTAAAATAGCTGTAGATGCAAAGTAAAGACTGAGAGGCTACATCACCGAGAATTGGGAGGTGGGTGGTGGTGGTTGTTGTGATACTTGTTTCATCTGAGCGTTTGCTTCTGGAGCCCACAATCTCAAAATGGATCACCTCCAATGGACAAATATAGAACTTACATAACTGCATTGTAATTGATCATTCTTGTACCAGATGTCATGAAGATACACAAATGCTGTGTGGTGGCATGGGGATATTGCAAAGTAATGTGTTAAAGTATTCAACTTACTTTTTTGTTGTAAGAAGAAACAATAATTTTCTTCTGTTACTTTTACTAAGTTACTTTTAACTTGTTAACATTACTCTCTATGAAAACCATTGATTTTTTTGTACCATTTCTAATTTCAGTGTCTCCAGTTAGATAAGCTTTTCAGCCTCGACCACAGATGGACAGATTGAGATCGTCAGACATTTCTCTGAACGCATAGTAATACCTTCACGTTTTTAATTAGTTCAAAATGAATTGCAGTCAGAACACACAACCACACCAACTGGAGTCAGTTAAAAAAAAAATAAATCAAAATATAGTTTCCTAATTTCCTTAAATCCAGCACAACAAAGCCCTCAGAGGACATTTTTAGGTTTTTAACATTAAAGTTTTCAATTCAACTACTGATACTGTTTCACTTGCTGGAGGCTAAACTAAAGATGAGAACAGAGATCTCGGACGTCGTTCCTGAAATCTGCTGGAGTTCTTCTCATAGTTATTGGTATTTATCAAGCTTCTTGTGTTCCTTCTTCCTGATGTTACTGCCCCATAGTATCACTGCATCTATCCGTCTATCACTACAGCCTTCTGTCTCTGTTTGTCCACCCATGTCCAGTTGTTTAACAATCACCAATTTGTTCTTCTGTATTTGGAAGTCCCCACAGGATCTTAGCTTGATCATTCTCAACCATCCTTGGGGGAGCATCCCATTTTGACCATGAGATTTCCAGGTCATACTCGGCACAGATGTTCCTGTATTATATGCCAGCCACTTGGTTATGATGTTCCATGCCCTGCCTGCTAGCATCTTGCACCCTGCTGTTATGTGCTGGATTGTCTCAGGGGCATCACTGCACAGCCTGCACCTGGGTTCTTGCCTTGTGTGGTAGACCCTGGCCTCTTTTGATCCTGAGCTTGTTCCTGTGCTGCCATGATTAGTGCCTCTGTGTTGTCTTTCAGTCGAACTTTGTCCAGCCATTGGTATGATTTTTCTATATCAGCCACTTCATCTATCTGCCGGTGGTGCATGGTGTGCAGGGGCCCTTCCTTTCACGATAGTTCCTGTTCTTTCTCCTCTTCTTTCTCAGCTTTCTGCTGCCTGAGGTATTTATTAGGCACATGGTCAGTTGTGGCAATCATTCTGATGTATTACTGGATCTTTGTTTCTTCATCCTGGGTAGTGGTTCTGACACTCACTAGTCCTCTGCCTCCTTCCTTTCGCTTAGCATACGGTCTTAGAGTGCTGCAATGGAGACTATAATGTTGCATAGTAGATTTTATCCTAATGTTTGTTTAAAAATTGGCCCCATATTTAATGTGGGGTTCCCCAGGAGTCTATTTTAGTTTATATATTGCTGTACTAGATTTGTCAGACAACTATGCTAATGAAAGTGCATTTGAGAAACTCTTGAGAAGTTTAGCACTTTACACGCCTGTATCCTTTTTGACATGTATAGCTTCTGAAGTTGTTCTGAAGTTAATTTTAAAGAAGGCTGCAAAAATGTGTATGTGTAAAAACTGTAGTACAAATAAAGGCATTTTAGATAGAAAAGAAGATCACAAAACAAATCTTGATGTAATTAAGTTAAAATTTTGTGATAAGCATGTCTCTATGCTACAAAAAGCCTGACTAAAAAAAAAGCTGCTCATTTCTGAAAGGATCATAGTTTATGCTTTTATTTCCTATTGATGTCTTGCACCTGGCAAAGAGCTGTAGATTTCTCATCATCTGCCTGTGGTGAGAAACACTGATAGCATCAGCATGTGTTATACCTGTTAAAACAAGTAAACAATGTTTCTCATTTGTACTTTGAGGGAAATTTACAAATCACCTTCACTATTATGAGCTGTGTTTGAGCAGCAGCATGTCTTTAAAAGTTGGGGACGGGGGCAGCAAAAGGCTGGAAGAGTAGGTGGTACTAAAAGAAAGATTTTACAAGTAATGAGGTTAACTATCAACAGGTGAGTAACATGACTGGGCATATAAAGCAATTTAGAGAGGCAGAGTTTTTCAGTAGCAAAGATGGGCAGAGGTTCTGCAAAAAGAAAAAAACTGCATCTACAAATTGTGGAACAATTTCAGAATAATGTTCCTCAAGCTAAAATTGTGAAGACTGTGAAATTCTCATCATCTACAATACATAATAATATCAAAAGATTTTGACAATCTGCAGAAATCTCTGCGTACAAGGCCGAAAATTGCAGGATTGGATACATGTGATCTTTGTGCCATCAGGTGGCACTGCATTAAAAAATAGGCAGGATTCTTCTGGGAAATCACTGCATGGTGTCAGTAAATGCAGGTTAAGGACACAAATCACCAAAGATGAGCCTGTTTATTGACTTTTTCAGAATTTGGGTTGTAGAAAAAATGAGCTGTTATAAAGGGGGGAAATATTATTTTCTTGAAGTCGCTGCTAAAATTGACCATTTTAAAAATGGGTGTGTACTGCAATGGACTCACTTTTGGTGACGGTACTAGTTATGGTAAGAACTGTTAGCTGAGGATGGGAGTTTGAGTCAGCCCCACAGTAGCCCCACCCCGCTCTGGTCTCTGTTGGCTCGCTTCCACCCCCGTCCCTCGCCACTCTTGTGCTTCCATGCTATATGCCATGTTTCCTGCACTGTCACAGAGGTTTTTGTAATCTTATACTGTGTATGTGTTTGTGTGTATGTATACAAAGTATGAGATGATTTTTTTTCCCTCACTTATGCTTATATGTTTTCACTCTTGTTTCCATCTTTGTAATGGCAGCGCCTCAGAAGGAGGGCAGCATAGCCACAGTTCACCTATCTCCCCACGTTTGTTTTGTTTTGTCTTCTTGGATGGGTGTTTTGTTAATTGTAATTTCCCCATTGTGGGATCAATAAAGTATCAATAATTCATTCAAGTCTTGTTTCCTTTTAAAGTGGATGTGTCGTGTTGACTGTGAAACTGCAGATGTCATTATGTGGTCCACTGTTTAATACAATCCATATGTTAATACAGCCATAGTTGGGTAGTCCTTCCTGGACACAAAGCTAACAGGTAGTAGAGATGACATTAAAAAAAATTCAAAAAAATCACAGTGCTTTGCAGCAGTGGTATTATTTACATTTTGACTTTCAAAACACAAAAAACAAAAAAAACTTCTGTCCAACATTATTTTTTGCTTTAGCTCTGATTATATAATGAGTGAAATCAAGTCCATAACTTCTGGAATCAAACTACTTATATAGGTAAAGATTTACAAAAAAGTGGGGTGGATACAAACTTCAGAAAACTCCAGAAACTAGAGCAGTCACATTGTCTTCACCCACTTTAGTTTGCAAAAACTCTGTGGACTGTTGAACTATTCATATATGATATGCACACACAGACACACACCACTATTCAACTGGGAGCAATGCATTGCTCTAGCAATTACAAATTCACCATTGTGAGACCAGGAATAATGGATGAGCAGTAGCATGGTGGAATCTAATTGCTGCAATCTTGTAACCACTGAATCCCGGTCCTTTCTTTCCTGGCTACCTGTTCTGGTCACCCGTTTGGAAGAGCAGGCTTCAATCTTCCTGTGCCACTGCAGTTTAGCAAGCTAAGAGTTCAGGTCCTCACCCCAGCTGCAGCCTCCAGTAAATGTAGCTCTAAATCACCCCGGACACAATCCATCCACATTAACTTCAAGCAGGAGGAGCCTATTTCATCCTCATTGTCTACAGTGTCTGCATCCGACAGCTACTTCATTCATATCAGCCAAAGATCTCAATGTGCTCGTGAGGTTCAAGTGGTTTAAAGGACATGACGGGGCAGAGGATGGAAGTTAATTGACTGTGCGATGACTGCAATGATTTGATCCCAGCCGGTGTGAAAGCCATCATGAGTTTCTCTGCAGATTGTGACTATCCACAGCTGGAATTAGTCAACAATATTTTTCACTGCTGCTGAAAGGAAATGTGTTATATAAACAGGGTGCCCCCCCCATTGCAGCTGCTTGTTATATTGGTGAGGATTAAGTCAAATATGATACAGCTGCCACACACAGATTAGGTGTTTATTATCTGTGGCTTTTGAAATATCAATGTATTAAATGTTATTGTTGGAATTGTTAACGTTATGTACCACATTCCCAGGTTTTCTGCTTTTCTTATGTAAACTAAAATCTGAAAAGTATCTGAAAGCAGTGCTGCAGCCAGACATTTTTTTTTTTTTTTTTTTTTTAAAGGGGGGGGGGGGGGAAAGTTTTTTTTTTTTTTTTTGTGTAGGAAAAAAAAAAA
>VUQJ01014469.1:3399-20279 GCA_015108635.1 Andinoacara biseriatus
AGATGTCCAAATAAGAAATGGCACAACTATTAACAAACTAATTACACTTAGCCACGGTGATGTCTGATCCCACTTTAAGCTTGACAGATATCAAATGTTCAGCCCGTACACTAACACATTCAGATCTGGCTCTTTCATACCCCTGTTAGAGATATTGGTGAAAATGATCTAATTGACTAATTAAAAAGGTAACAGGGAGATTACATTAACAATAAAAATAATTTAGAGAAAATACCTTTAAACAACAGCACTGAACACAACAATATTAAACTAACTGTAATATAAAAACAGTAACCTGCCAAATCCAAGAAAATTATGTGTGTCTTTATAACCAATTTATAAACTGGTAAAAATGCTACAAAACAGTTCACTGAGCTTTCTGGGTTTTTTTTTTGTTTTTTTTCCCCCTTTTTTGATATTTCTTCTCTGCAGTCTCAGCTCAGCAGTTTCAGTTTCATGGGACTCAGACTGTAGTTAACTTGGTAGCGTTAGCATTGTCATAAAAAATAAGTCTGAACATCATATTTTGAAAAAAGTGACAGCATTAATAACTTATTCAGTCATTTAACCCAGACAAACTTACCACGTCTTCCTTTATCAAGTCATCTGCAGTTTCACTCAGTAGGAAGATGATGATGCTTTCAGGACCCGAGGTGGAAAAAACAAGACAAAAAATAAATAAATAAAAAAGTTTGGTTGATTGAGTAACTTGAACTTGTTAGCACAAGTTTTGAAAGCAAAGATGGATGAACGCTGACGCCCAGGTGAAATATGATGACATATTTTCTTTTTTTTAAATTATGGTCCGCACTGGAATCACAGAGGAGGATGAAGCAGGGTACACTTTACCACACTGCCCTATGTCCTCATTCCTCTTGCTTGCCATCTCCAGCCAGTTTCAAACCAGGACGATGGTGATGGTGAAAATGCACAGCTTGAGGTTTCATGATGTGACCTCACTGGTCAAAAGGTGATGTCATGGTGGCCACTGTGGGAAGTCTCAGTTTTAGAGATCTGCTTCAGCCTCCTGTGGCATTTCAGAGAACTGCAGTTCAGGAGCAGTTTCCATCATTTCAATAATCCTTAAAATCACTCTTGCAAATGTTAAATGACAGCATACATGTTTTTATATATACAGTATATGCATACATGTAAAATAAAACATAGGTATGTTACATTTTATAAAAAAGAACAGTTTTTTCGTATGTTGTCTGTGAGAATCATATCCAGTATTGTAATGGGAGTACTTAGCATTGCACACAAGCCTGAGCCCTGACCAAGGCTACAATAAACAGTTTTTAACACTGAACTATACGTGTTTGACTATGATTGCTCTCTAAGTGGGCACATTCAGATACCAGCAGGAACCCAGGCCTCATTTATGTGTTTACTGATGACATTTACCATCTGCCAATCTCCATCGTGGAAACTAACGGCTCGACTTATTGCTGGCAAAGCTCCACGGGTATTCCATTTCCCTTGGCTTTCCCGTGTCTGAAAAAGTTTGATGTTTGTCACAAAGCCAGGATTCACTGCAGAGCTGTGAGTCACCTTTTCTCACCTCTTCCATTCTCCTGTGATACACAGCAGCCAGCACTGTACCATCTTTTTGGAAGCTACCTGCATAAAAGGATGCAATAGAAGGGTACCAAAAAAAAAAAAAGCATTTGTTGTGTTGTGTTGGTGTGTCTAATTCAAAGGTAGTAATTTCAATATTTTGATGCTACACTGCACTCTATAGTCATCCTGCAGTTATCTTTTGACAACTTAGACATAATATAAAGACATTTTTTAAGACTCTAAATGTTTTGCCTCAAAGTAATTCAAAAACTTGGACTTAGCACCTGGGTTTAGCTATCATCCTCCTCAGTCAGTGCAATTTATTTTTCTTCATTGAGAACAAGCACAAAACTCTCCACCCATCTGTTAACTATAGGGGAATAAATAACATCACAGTTAAGAATAAATATCTTCTTCCACTAATCAGCTCTGCTTTTGAACTTCTACAGGATGCAACCGTCTTTTCCAAAATGGACCTGCATAATGGTCATGATTAGGAAGGGAGATGAGTCGAGGATGACCTTCAACATGCCCCTTGGGCTCTAACTAATGCGCCTGCGGCGTTTCAGGCTTTGGTGAATGATGAACTATGTGACTGGCTGAACAGATTAGTCTGCACCTACCTGGACGACGTCCTGATTTTCTCTTGTGACCTTGCGGAGCATCGACACCATGCTCAGTAGGCATTACAACTACATCTGGGAAACAAACTGTTTGTAAAAGCTGAAAAAAATATATTTACATGCCTTCTGTGACCCTCCTCGGTTTTATCACTGAGAGTGGGCAGGTGAAGGTAGACCCAGAGAAGATGAAAGCTGTGTTGGAGTGGCCTCAACCTGTGAGAACAGCGAAAGCTTTCCTGTCATATCACCCTGCAGTAACTGCACTTGAACCTACAAAAAAGAAGGAGACTGGAAAACCGGAGTTTGAATATCAATTTTACTAACATTATGAAATGCTGCCAATTCTTTCCCGTGGTGAATTAAAAAGGTGTTAATTAAAATCTTTACAGCGGTTCCAGCTTTTCAGTCTTTTGCACTAATCGTGACGTTCATGGCTAATAATGTTTCTAGAACATTAAACGTTAACAGAAATAAAAGAAAAACAATATTTTTTCATTATTTCAAAGAACATGGCGACCCTGTTTATGAGCATACCTGCTGCACTCGCTGACTAATTGGACACTTTCCTGAGACAAAAGCATCTGCTTAGTTTATGTTCTGTCAGGTGGAGCACAGGGAAACCTAGCAACAGGCTCCAGCAGAGCGAGCGTGTCGCTGCTCACAGATTATTAAGGTACAGATGACAAACCACACACTCACAAACACTTAACCATGTGAACAAACACGCATCACTTGCTACTCTCAGCTGGTTAGACAGAACACAAAGTGCCATGGGAAGCACATTATAGTACACCACATTGGCCTGAACAAATACCACCCAGTTGATCCCGTTGATTCCAGCACAAAAACCCAGATGCTCATTTTAGCAAATGCGGAGGCTTCTAAATTGATCCAAAATTCTCTGACAGCCTGTGGGTTAAAGAAACCTGGAAGATAATTGCATTTAATCAGAAAGCACACAGACAAATGATTCATCTGGTAAACTGTGTTCTTTTGTGCTTGAACTAAATATGCAGACTGCAAAGCATCCTTGTTTGTCTTTTTTCTCTGAAGCTTATATCGCTCTATCCCCTGTTTAAAAAAAAAAGAAAAGAAAAAACATAACCTGGAAAGAGACAGATAAAGGATGTTGTTTGGCTGCTTTATTTTATTTATTTATTTATTTTTTGCAAACACATCCCTGCGAGATCTAAAAATTTCCAGCCGGTCGACGGTAATGAAATTGCTTTTATATATATGAAAAAAAAGGATACATAAAAAAGGGATGTTTCTGCTGTTCTGTGCTGCCAAATGCTTTTTATTGATTGAAATACGAACAAAATATTGTTGCTAAGGTGCACTCACCAATCCGCATTACCAGTTATTGAATCCACAACCCAATTTGATAGATTACATATTATTTAAAAATGAAGAGGATATGAGCTGCAGATCCCAATAAGAAAGACACACAAATACAGACTAAACACAGGTACTGAATTTTAGATGTAGATTCTAATCTTTAGGCTCTTGATTGATCTATTCTCATGATGTCTGTTGAGTTTAGAGTTAACATATATTAAATATTATTTAAAATGGACTCTCAGGTAAAATCTCCTATAATGCAGCTGTTGACATCACCATTGCTGCACGACACTGTACTACACTGTGGGTATTATACAACAGTTTTGACAGTTAACTGCTTCATGTGTGACATATGATGAGTTAATTGAGCTTCTTGTGTAAAATGCATGGTGTTAAATTGTGCTTACATGTGTGGCAGAGATTTAACAGCTGGACATTGTTCTTTGTATCTAATACAAGATTAGAGGTGCATTACTAAACTGAAGGTAAACCAAATTTGTATATTTATCCTTTATTTGACTAGGATGCTATCAAAATAAATTTTTAATAATTTTTTTTATTCATGAGAATAAAAATTTCTTTTGCAAGGGCGTACTGGTCAAGACAACAGTAAAATCAACAGTAGTTTCACAGAATAGTGACACACACATAAGTCATTAGTGACTTGTGTTATTAGATTTGTGTGTGTCATAGTGACTATGACATTAGTCATTAGTGGTATGGAATGGCGTGGTACCATACCATACCAACCCTGTACCATAAGTTACGCCATACTATACCATACAGTACAGTATAGTATGGTACAGTATGGTTTGTTTTAAAATCTTTTCAGTGTGGTAAGGCATGGTACGGTATGGTATGATACCATACCATGGTATACCACGGTATGGTATGATGATATTGTATGGTACGGGGGATAGTACGGTATTGTACCAGTGACGTGTGGTGAGGTTTGTGACGGGTGACGCACTGACTCGTCTGGAGTCGGATGTTCACATATATGAAGCCAAAATAGAAGCTTAAATTTCAATTTGATTTATGCTAATGATTAATTATGCTTTAATCAACTCCATACTGTTCAACAATGATGGCAAGAAAAACAATATATTTAATGCACTGACTCACTGTTTGAACTGGCAATGCGTTAATTCCATTTTTTTGGCCATTAACGTGTTGAAATAATTCAGAAAACAGTTTTATAGAACAGTCAAGTAGTCAAATGTATTTTCTCTTACTGTACTATACATACCATACCATACCATACCATACCATAACATACCATACCATACCATACCTTGTATTATACCATAGGTTACCGTACCATACCATACCATCTTGGTACTTCCTGGAGCAGCTGGTCTGCTGACATGAGAGACCAAAAAAGGATATGGTGACAAAGAAGCTGAGGGAAGAAAAGCTAGGCAAGACTGTGAAAAGATTTGAAAACAAACATAAGAATTTGGAAACGGACCCTAAAATATACAGACAACCAGTGAAGTGAGTCCAAGATAGAGGTTATGTGCTCTTTCAAAAGTCGTGCAGCAGCATTTTGAACCAGCTGCAGATGCAGGAGTAGCAGCTGACCGAGTCGCACAGTCCAAATGAGATCAAATAAAAGCATGGATCATTGTGTTAAAGTGCTGCCTAGAAAGACATGATTTCGCTGTTGTCAATCACCCTAAATGATAAACACTGGACTCAACCACAGCTCTGATTTGTCCAATTTAAAATAACTGTCCAACATAAAACTAATATGTATGGAAGCTTGTTTCCGCCACTAAAAAAAAATATAAAATCACCATCCGTAACTCAAAATTTTGAGTTATTTCCTCAAAATTTCTAAATTTAAACAAAAACTTATGAACTTCAGTGCCAATTGAGTGTTGAATATCAATGCAAGTTATTGTCTTAGGACCAAAAATCTGTCATGGTCCAATGTCAGTGTCCTGAGTCCTGCAAGTTGGCAATCTGTCACAGGGCAAACACAGAGACAATCAATCATGCTCGTATTCAAAGAACCAATTTAGAATCACCAATTAACAGATATGTCAGAGGACTGTGGGAGAAAACCACAGAACCCACCCAGGACATTCTTGCTATGAGGTACCATGTTAACCAAAGTGCAGCTGGATAACTAAACATTACTTTTAACAACTGTTTGAGTTAAGTAGGGTCCTCTAGAATTTTCTAGACATCACCGACTGATTTAATGGCTTGACTTGCTGCACTGAGCAGCATATCACACTCTAATGTCAGTAATGTTAGCTAATGTTACAATAGATTAAAATGCACCCAGAGGCATCATAGCCCCTTTGACACTAAGAAGATGCAACTACAAAATGGCAGGACAATCTGCTAAAAATGCTTGAGCAAGTAATAAAATTCCCATCAGCCACCCCGTGTTTTGTGTTCAGTACTAATTATCCAACATCTTCTCAATCCCAGGGTGTCAAATATTGTTTGCCTGTGGCTTTTTTGAGATACATACAAGAGGAGCAGACACCTCTGTTTGCAAGCATGACAAAGTCTGCATAACAGGTACGAGACACAGCTTTCATTTAGGAGACCACAGTTTGTGACCCAGGTGGAATTAAGTCCTTGGTTGGTTTTGCTTTCACACTGTGTTTGTAGGCTTAAACACCAAAACAACTCGGCTAAGTTTAGGAAAGTAATGTGGTTTGGGTTTAAATGTTAAAAAAGTGATGCCAAATGTCCACATGTGACAAACTGGGAGTAGGTTAGTGAGCTAATAAGCTGAACTGCACAAGATGTTACATAAATGAAAACAGTCTCAACTGCATCAGAATGTCAGCCTTGCCTTTATGTCCCTGTATTATTTATACTGGCTATGATTCTATTTCAAGGCCGCATTTGAAGCACACTTACAATCACACAGCCATAAGAGCCGATTTGCACACCGCACATTTTTCACATTTCCGAACCTCAGCTGCCATTCCTCTTTGTTTGTCATCCTCTCCCATAATGCTTTCTCCAAACTGTAGCCCCTGGCTGATCACTTTGCTCCTTATTCCTTATATGTCCCAAATTTCTTATCAATCACCCTTCATGATTTTGAGGTTTTGGAGGTTGTGGTCCTTTGATGAATCAGATGGCTGATTCCTCATTAAATCAAAATATTGTTTGCTTTTTTAAATTATTAAAATTCCAAAAGACTGTAAAATAGTTACCGTTATGTCTTGTTTCATGTTGATCAAACATCTGATATAGTTGAAACTTTTAAGATAAAGCAGCAAAAAAGATAACAGCATTTATCAGTGCATAATATCAATAACTTAAAAACGGCATCTTAGTGAAATGATCTCTCAAAATTAGCAACTGCATCACCGCGACTCAAAATGAACCATTCATTCTTTTGTTTTACATTCATGTCCTTTTGTAAGAGAAGATTTGAATCAAAAAATAAATGATAAGATCTGTTGTGTAAACATCCAGAAAGCCTCTCTTCTGCTTAATAACAGGTCATGGTCTCCACCCCTGGGTGGCACGAGTTACAGAATAAGGACCCAAATATACACTCCAAGGCAGAGCAAGCAAGCCTTTTATTTTGGTTGATACAAAGTCCAACAAAAACACAGGAGTCCACAGGAAAAAGGAACAATAGATAATGCAGAATTAAAGGGGTTTCTGGGGTTTCCTTTTCAGATGACGATAGGCAGAATATGTGTCTGATGCAGCCGACCTCCACAAACTCAGGTGGTTGGAGAGAATTCTGCTCACCAAATTACCAAATGAAAGTATGTACAGATGAATGAAATGACAAATGACAATGCTCTGTTTAATCAGCCCTCTCCCTCCCCACAGCCAACCCTCCAGCATCCCATTCGAGGTCACGCCCAGTCTCCCTTTTCCCAGTTATTCCCCACTCGTCACGGCTCTATAAACAAAGCACTGTGCATCGTTCATTGCTACTGCTGTCTGTTCTTTGGGTCTTGTTTAATCATGCCGCTTGCCTTATATAGTGATGCTGTATTGCCTTTCACATGGAGGCTTATCTTAAACCCACTTTGACAATTTTGTCTTGACTTGAGGTCTAATAAAACTGTCTTTTTAGACAAGTTGGATGTTTCTAAATCTCACCTTAAAGGACTGCATAAACCAAGTCCCTCTGAGTAAACCAAATGGTACATGCAGTGCATACATTAAGTGCTATTTCCCACATGCTGTGCTATTTCTGCTTGATTGCATTCAGTGTACTCGTACCAGTATAGTACCACCCACACCTTAATAGACTTGGACCAGAATCATGAATCAAAACATTGGATGTTGTCATGGATGGTGTTAGAAGGGTGTGGGAACATTAATCACATACAAAGCATCAATCAAGTGTTATTAATCATCCTGATTATGAAACAAATGTTCATTTTAAATAAAGGGAGATAAAATATGCCACACTGTAAAAGGGGTGTGAAGCATAAATATCAGGGATCTGTGTGTTAGGCACGCCTTTACAGGTCAAGGTATCTCAGAACCTCACAAGTACGAAGAGGACAAAATGCTTAAAATGAAAATCAGATGTGTGAAGGATGTGATTACAGATGAGTGGGAGATGTGGAGAGTAGACTCTTGGTGCGGTTTGAGTCTTATCTAATTCAATCAATTAGCTGCAGTCTAATACGCTATAAGTGGGTGAAGTGATATCCCCACTCCACTCCCTGAACAGGCGACAAAATGGATCAACCCGGCACCTCTCTCTTCCGCTGACTGATGAGATGTGGCGTGTTTCTGTCATAAATGTAATTATGTTTATATTGTGCCTGAACTCCGCCGACTGTCCAACTGCAGGAGATCACATTACCGCCTCAACTTGAAATTGCCCTTCTTCTAACAAGAGACTTTGTATTTTTCTCTGCATGAGTTTGCACTTTACCACATGTGTGGCAAAGTGGAATTATGTTTCTTTTTTTTTTTTAATCAAGCAGCGTATGATTATGCTGTGGCAACTCTTAATAGATATTACACTGTTAGACAACAACCTTCAAGCAATTACAGTACAGCTTCCTTCCTGATGGGTGAGGCATAAAAGATCATTTACAGTACTTATTATTTTACCCTCAAAGGGGGGCTATTACTGCTTGTCTCCATTTTCTACAGTCATACACTGTTACAGTGATTAATGCTCATATTAAACAAGTACAAGATATATCCAAGTAAGACATTGGATTGGTCTAAATACTAGTTTTACTTTTTTACTAGTTTTTTCTTCTCTTGGCTCTGTATGATGTCATTGAGCTCCACCTGCCCACCTGCTGTTCATATCTGTGCAAGGTGGAGCCAGTCAGAAGAAAGCTGGCTTGAAATTGGGATGGGAAGGGAGGTAAAACAACCTGATTCAAACAGCTGAGGGGCTTCACTGAGCTCCAATTTAAGATAAATAAGGATTGTTTTGAACTATGAATCATGGAACGACTCCACTTACACTAGAGTAAAAACAGGATGGCGACCTCCTTGTGACTGTCAAAAAAATGATTGGATAAAATTTTTTGACACTCAACAACAAGAGTTTGAGAGTGTAACACTCTCACCCACTGGGCAACCACAGTTGCACAGGTTACTTGGTGGGCGACAACATGCCAAACGGTCACAGTCTGATTCAGACAGAACAATTACTAAAGACAGTGGTGAAAGTTTTCTGATAATTTAAATGATAAATGCAGAAAGATTGCCAACATGCTGCAAACAATCTGAGCCAGTCTGAACCGATGAACGCAGCTCATCATGATATGTCTCTTTGCAATAGGGGACTTCACTCAGCTGGTGGCCAACTGGTTGTATTCTGGTTATATTTCCATATAAAAGCAAGGTTGCCTATGGTATTTTTCAGTCTGTCACAATCCTGCATCAACTACGTTTACTTATGGAGATATTTATGTTTCAAATCTGGCTGGAATCTGAATGAAAGCAGTTCTGTTTAATGCAAATTTAATTGGCTGCAGTAGCCAACCAGTCCCCATTCAGTTGTAAGCTGATTGCAGACTTTTATTGCAATATTAATGAGTCAAAATCACTTTGAAGATGGCATATGACTGTGAGTGGTCACCAGTCTGGTTCCCGTCTTCAAAGTAACCATTTCAAATGCATCAAACCTTTGAAGGTCATGATTTGGGTTAAAACACCCTTTTTGAGCGAGGTACACGGTAAAGGAATGTGCATGGAAGCCATGAGCATGCATAGAAAAAAAGGGACAGTTACAGCACGAGGGAGAATCAGTAACAGTTACAATAATATGCCAACTCTATTTATTTTGAAAAGTCCAGCTGAAATTCAGTCCCCAAATTCAGTTAGTGAGTGCTCCATAAGGTCATAATGAACAACCTTGGGCTCTATGGATAAGAGACACTCGAGAGAATTTTGAAATATAGTCAGTGTCCTTGTCTCCACAAACAGGTCAGAGCGACATTTGAAATACTCCAGCAAAAAACTGGAATCTTTTCATGTGCTTCAGTGAGGCAACGTGTGTTCAAAAATGGTTTCTAACAGGAGCAAAAAAAACAAAACAAAACAGCATTGTTAGAGTTTCTAACTCGTTTCTGATCTCATCACTCTCTGCAAACATGTTACACAAAGAAATCAGGAAGTGATGTGTAAATATTCTCCCGGAATTTACAGGTAGATGCAAGGGTGTTGAAACAAGAAGTATGACAAACATTTCAGAGTGAATTCTGCATCTTAATTAGAGGAGGGCATGTTTGGTGAAGGTAAGCGGGTAAGAGGGCAGGTGGGTGTGTATGAAGCAGTGCAACTCAACTTGACTATATGAACTAGTTTACAGGCTTTGCTCCATTTCTTAAAAATCAGAGTCAAGGCTTATAACAGTACATCAATATAAATAAATGTACTGCTCAAGCAGATTTTCCAGACAATGTCGCCAGCAACTCTACCAAAAGTCGATGCAACAGAAATGAGGCACAGCATTATGTCATCGTACTACTGCAGGTGGTTTTTCATTCAATATTCCAACCTTATTAAAAAATCTGTTGTGTTGTATTTTAATGACAGAACAGTCTTACTGGGACCTCCAGTGTGGGAACTGATTTGTTTAGTCAATTGATGGGAAAAGAAACAATTCATCATTGCTTACGCTGATATTCCAAAAGAACCAGTGCTTATGCACACAGATGTCTGCAGTGATAGTTGGACACCTGATGATTTATTTCCCTCCAAAAATACATTTGCCATTTTTTTTTTTTTTTTTACCAATAAGAAACAGGAGCATAAAAAAGAACAACAAATGGCTCCATCAGCCTATGGATGATGGGTCCAAAGGAGGGATGGCCCATGTGACTCATTTTGGCCAAATCTGGGTGGGCTCCAGGGGCTAAGGCCAGGCCACCAGGCACTCATGGATCAGACCCTAGTAACCCTGATTTGGGTGGTGCTTCCTCCAGCTGGGAGGACCCAGAATACATTGTGGCTGGCTTGAGAACACCTTGGTTCGAGAAGAGCCCAAACTGGTGGCTGGTATAAAGAGACCTGGTCATCTCTGAAACATGGACCTCAATACAGTAAGTGGCAGAAAATGGACTCATGGTTTCTACAAGCACAACAATTTTTACAACTGTACTATAGCATAAAAAAAATCCCAAGAGCCATAACTGGTCCCTTAAAGTTAATGTTATAAAAATGTCTGACATTACATATCCTCCAAATGTAAACACTGTGGCTCATTTGATGTTTTTTTTTCACATCTCACAAGAGGAAAGACAGAACAAAATGACCTAAGAGAGTTCAGTTTGCATACAAAGTGTTGGTAGCTGTTTTTTTTTTTTTTTAAACAGATTAAAACATCTGGGCAAGCGTGGGCGTTCTCCTGGGCTCCTGCTGTGGTAATCCTGTTATAAAGCTCCTGCAGGGTAAGCTCTCTCAGAAGGTCTGAGGGATAAACCTATGTGTACAGTAAACACCGCCTCCGTCTTTCATTGTGATATCATTACATAACTTCATCAGAGGCTCAACAGCTAATATTAGCTTTGACAGCATCTTCTTAAACAGACTCCTCAGCAGTGTGAAGCATATCATTAGCCTGGCTGCTATAGTGGATCTTCACTGTTTTCACAATTATAATTTTGTCAGTGTAATCATGATTAAGTGACTGAAAGATTGAAATTGCTAAAAAAAAAATAAAAATAGTTAACAGCCAGTTAACATTTAAAATTCAGTATATTTGTGTTTGCTACTAGAGAAGATTTTGTTTTACCTTCTATTTAGTAACCTGAGACCAAGTTTGCAAGTTTTCTTTTCACATCTGAAAATAAACCCGAGTTGGCTTCAAATTGCGACTGCTGGCTTACTTATGGTTCCTAAGGTATTTAAATGATGCATAATAATAATGAAGCTTTGAGTGTTTCTTTTATAGTTATCATCAATCTCTGGCTCTCTTCCACAGCATACCTTTAGTGCTGTCTCACTCACCCCCAGCCTGTCATGGCAGATGGCTGGACCTCCCGGAATCTGGTTCAGCTGGAGTTTTCTTCCTGAAGGGAGTTTTTCCTTCTCACTGTTGCCAAGTTCTTGCTCATAGGGGGTCATTTTGATTGTTGGGTTTTCTGTAATTATTAAAGGGTCTTTACCTTACAATATAAAGCACCTTGAGGGACCTTTTTGTTGTGATTTGGTGCTACATTTTTTTTTTAATTGAATTGAACTGAAATTACAATTACAATTCAGAATTTTAAGCTTTTGGTAGCTATTTTAATATAAGCGGTATTAAAGATGGACAAAGCCAAAGCTCTGAAGCTTCAAAAACATTACCTGAGGATTAGAAAATAACGCTGGACTGCGGTCTGTATGATTACAAATCTGGCCTTTGATCATAATGAAAAACCCAAATTAGAATGTTATGAGATTTAAGCCACATGAGACACCACAGTGTGAAGAGGTCAAAATCATCTGTGGCCAAACTGCAGGTGCATCAGTCAAACACTGTGGAATCATCTCACTCCGATGGGAAAGGTCCAATCTGGAAAAATCATGCCAAATACAGACAAGCTGTATCAACAACGAGGAGCTGCAGCCACAAGCTACAACTGCCAAATGAAGATAAAGAAGGAGTATTTAGTTTAACAAATATCTCTACTTTAAGCCCTCTTTAATGAACATCCTGCACATTACACATTTTTTCATATGTTAATATGTTGACATTTCTGCATTGTAACTGCTCTTTTTTGTTCTGTCCTTCATCTGCTCCTTTATCGTCACTGCCACTTGTGCCCTGCGGTGATGTGATTTCCTCTCTGGATCTCATCCAAATTCTGCATTAAATCTTTGAATGTTTCTTTTGTTTATCGCTTGACGACAGGATGAGAGAACAGCCTGAACTCCTCAGGAAAACTCGCCAGGTGACGATGGAACGGAGCCAAGAAAAGACCGACTGTGAACTTTTGAAACGCCACATCAGAGGTGTCTGACGCTAACACCACAAGACACACACACACGCACGCACACACACAAACACAAAAAAATCCCATCCTTAAATTCCACTTGAAAAACAGGGTCATGCATTGAAGCAAAGTTTGGAAAGATTGCTGATGTCAATCTTCTGCTGGGTTGTCTGTTTCCTTGCACAACTGATGGGATAAATGATTAATTAGTTCAATTTAGTAAAAAGTTCATCAAAAAGGGAAACTGTTGAAAAACATGAAAAAATATGCATAATCTGTACATATTAACTTTTTGTTTCCCACAAAAGAAAAATAACGCTTCTGCATTTAGGAAGTATGATGTTGTTTATGGACGCACAAAGGTCAAGGTTTGCAAGCAGTCAGTCTACGTTACGCAAACATTATCATAAAGCCTTGAAATCCAGTGAAACACTGGTCTCACCAGAAAGGTCAGCCATCGTCTAGACAGCTCGCTCCTGCTGCAGCGGGTGCTGTGTTGAAAGAAATGCTGCGCGATTCCTGCTGTTATCTTTTCTGTAGGCCATGAGATTCAAAACGTTATCGGTCCTTCTCTTTCCGCCGAGGTGTTTCTTTTCTCCTTTTCTTTTCCTGACAAGGTGCGAAGCCTTCTTTTCGAAAAAGGATCCCAGAGTTAACCTGCGAACTGAACAGTGTCATTAGCTGTGGATTTTTAAAGACGTAACTGGCCACCTGTTACAGTGAGAGTTCTTAAGTGTTTTCGAGGAGAGGCGGCAAAACTCCTGAGTGGAGTGCTCTGAGGACAGTGTAATAGGCCATTATGTGTGTTGCTTATACAACACAGTTTTATTTTTTTTGGTTTTGTTTGTTTTTTCAGTTATCGGTGACAAGAGTAACCTTTTGGATGAATGGCCCCTTTTTACCACCAAGGATTGACCCATTTACTGAGCGATAACAGGACTATACGCCTGCTTATCCATGTGCGATAGCAGAGCAACACAAAACAGCACATCGATCCATGTTCACAAAAATCCTAACAGTGAGGTCTGTGCATTCTTGTTGTAATCAGGTTTTTCTTTAAATTCTTCAGCGCTCATGAGCACCGTCTCTTGCCGATAATGTTTGAGGGGCAAAAACCGATATGTCAAACTCTAAGTGACGAAGTCTTCTGGATGACACTAATGTGGATTAAAGCTTCACAGAGAATATGCATTTGCCTTCAAATGTGACTGAGAATGCCATTTAGTTGTATGAGAATGTAATTTTAGTTCAGCCAGTACCGCTCTGGTCAAGAGAAGATTATTTCCACCTGCAATAAAATATATATCCTCTGTTCTGACGTCTCATGCATGGAAAGCCAGGGGCGAAGAGAGCAGCATAAAGGCCAGTCACAGAACAGAGTTGTTTCACAAAGCACCTAAAACAGTTTAGAAGGTGCTGATCAATCAGCTGATCGACCCTGGATTCAGGCTGACTTCGTTGCCTGCCTGAATTAACACTATCCTCCATTTGTGCTGCAAAAGTAAAATGTTTCACTCATTACATATGATCACTTCAGACCTTGATGGAAAGTTATATTTTTCCTCTAGATTATAGTCTGACCACAAGGCCAATGAGTCATCTCAGAACAAAGGAGAAGCTAGTCTAAGTGACTACATTTAAAATCAAGTTCTTTAATATTATAAAGTGGAAGGACCAGAGTGTTCATAACTGTACTGGTTCTGTTGTTTTACATGACCTGGGTGAATAAGAAATTAAAAATCTGACCCAGAACCACACACTCACCAAACAGCATGTGTTTCTTTCCTCTATAGAACTGCTTGTTTCCTGATTTTTATCTAATAGGATGTTTTGGTATTAATGGGTGAAGGTTGAGCCAGTGATTCATCTCATCCTTCCTTCATGTATTAATAGCTGGTACCAGCAGATGCAGAGACAGGGTCAGCAGCACTTTCCCTCGGTAAAGCTTAAAAGAATTAGCCTCCGGTTTACTGTGTCAGTTCAGTGGCAGCCTGCTAAAGTTCCCTTTGGCTTTTCCCTTTATAGCAGCTTAGCACTGAGACAGGAAATACACGAGGGTGAGCAGAGCTTACACATTTCTTACAAGACATGTGAACCAGCCATCTATAGTCAAATTTTCTATATAGCTGAAGTTTTTAAAGAATTATTATTTATCTTACATACCGTATATTTTAAGTCTGGCTGATAACATTATTTCTCATCAAATGCAAGGCCTCTTGCTTTATTAGGTACAGTCTTGGCAGTACAGGGTTGGATCTATTTTGCCTTCAGAACAGCCTTAATTCTTTGCGGCACAGATTCAACAAACTCTGGAAACCTTCCTCAGAAATTTTGGTCCTTATTGACACAATAGCATCACACAGGTGCCGCAGATTTGACGGCTGCACATTCATGATGCAAATCTTCCCGTCCGCCACTGGGATCTGCTGACACCACCAGCAGCCTGAACTGCTGATGCCGTTTTATCCTGTTTATACCAAATTCTGACCCCATCATCTGAATTTTTCAGCAGAAATTTGCAACATTTTGTCTAATTTTCTGTAATGCAATTTTGGTGAGTTTGTGTAAATTGTAGCTTCTGTTTCAGGATTGTAGTCTTCTGCTACTGTGGCGTATCTGCATTGAGGTTCATTGTGCATTGTGTGTTCAGAGATGCTCTTCTGCATGTCTCAGCTGTAGTGAGTGGTTATTTGAGTTACTGTTGCCTTCAGCTCAAAGCAGTCTGGCCAGTCTTGTTTGACTGCTGGCATTAACAAAACATTTTCTCCCAGAGAACTGCCACTCACTGGGTATTTTCTCTTTTTCAGATCATTCTGGGAAAAAAAATCCTAAATATAGTCATGTGGGAAAATCTCAGCAGATCAGCAGTTTTCGGACTATTCTGGCACCAACAATCATGCCATGCCCCCCCGCTAGATCAATTGAGATGATGTGATTTACTGTTTATTTATTTGGTTAATGAGCAGATGAAGAGGAACACCTAATAAAGTGGTTGGTGAGCGTACGTCAGATATTACATTGAATTACAATTGTAGTCATAAAGGCATTTTCACATGAAAATAAGGGAGCTTCATTCTGTCTGCTGTGTGCACACATTGTTATGCTTGTTCATGAGTATACAGGGTGATCATCACAATCATGTTCCTTCAGTTTCTCTTTGTGTGTGTGTGTGTGTGTGTGTGTCTGTGTGTGTGTGTGTGTGTGTCTGAGACAACAGGGTTCTGACTGAGAAGCAACAACCCCTACTTTGATTCCAGGGACACTCGGCAGACACCTTTAAAGTTCAGCTGGCTATCCATTTCCCGATGTCTGACACATTCACATTTGACATCAGTAAGTTATACACATACACACACACACACACACACACACACACACACACACACACACACACACACACACACACACACACACACACACACACACAATATCACTTGGGGCCAGCATCTTGTGGTTCTTTAAGCTCTTGCCAGGCCTTATTAAATTTAGACTAACATTCATACTGGGCCACTAATTGGGCAGAATTGAATCAGCTCGGTGCTATACATTACATCGCTCTCTGTGCTCCAGTTCACATTTTGTCACTACGCTGTCAGGAGATCCCAAAGGGGGCGGAACTGTAAACAGACAGTATTAATAAGTTCGTTTAAAAATGCTGAAAGTAATCAGGAAGTAGATTGTGGCTAGAATTTATATTCTCACTTTCAGGAGCCAGCGGCAAATTACCACTTAAAGAGTGGTTCTATATATACACGTTAGGTGGACTTTCACAGATCTAAAGCACTACATTTATGGGAATCCCTTTTAACATTAGTGTGACGTGCAGCTTTAATTCATACAGCATCGATTTCTGATCATTAATATTTCATTTCATTCTGAGATGACGCCAATAAACAGAACCACTTGAACCTGACCTCGCTGCAACACTTCTAAACATTTCCACAAGTAGGCAATATTT
>VUQJ01014483.1:8447-28616 GCA_015108635.1 Andinoacara biseriatus
AAACACAGAAGAGACGGGGGGGGGGGGGGGGGGGTCATGCTGGATATGTATACTGATATGGACTGGGTAATGTGTGATGCCACATTATTTGATGGAAATGAAAATGATCAACCTGCAGAGGCTGAATTCAATTCAGTGGTATCATTTCAGGAAATTCAGAAACCCAGGACTGACTGCACCAGCGTAGGGTCTGACAATGGGTCCAAGGATTTCATCGTGATACCTAATGGCAGTCAGGGTGGCACTGCCTAGGAACAGGATGAGCACCGCCAAAGCCCTACAAAATGACCTCCAGCAGTGTGTTCAGAGGGTGGTGCCAGGGGAGGCTGGCTGGCATGAACTGATTATACCTCTTCTTTTTGATGCAGTAGTGTGCTGGGACCAGGGAGTGCATGGCAGGAGGAAAGGAGCCGACAGCAAGGAGCTGGTGTCATGCACCAGAGCTGACCAAGCAGACTGCAGGAAGGCACTGAGTGGACTCAGACAGTCAAATAAAGAGTTGTCCTAAGTCAAAAGGCTGCATCCTGTGTGTGTGTTGGGGACCTGAATTAACAAGCACGATACAATAAACGTGTTTGAATCTTATGTTGCATTATGAATGATGTGGTACAAATTTTTTTTAATTCTTTCCAATTATAACTGAAGCCTGTGCTGACAGAAAGACCATGTAAAATGATATATTTTGATACCTAAACATAACAACAGCTGAAAAAAATTACGAAGTTACAATTTCTAATAAATCCATGATGGTCTCCGGCCTTGCATTAATAAACTTTCTGATCACGATGATGAAAATAAGTCAGTTTTAAGTTGAAACATAAAATTACGTGTCCATGTGCCTTAAATTGGTGTTCAAATGTGTGATCACTGCTTTTTCTTTAAACGCAGTACGAACAGGTGAGCTCGGAGAACGTCGCCCGCCGATGACGCAGTGATGGTGCTGCAGTTATTTTGAGTCTAAAAATACTGTGATATTTTCGTAGAGTTTCATCAGTCAAACTACAGACAACACACTTAACAGACAGGATACCGATGTTAAGCAAAACACAAAATAAAACTTATCTGGCTATACACGAACTTTTTGCGCTAACGTATTTACTGTAAACAAACCTAAAGAAAACAATTGTCAGCTGTTCGGTTGTGTCGCTGGATGATGACGC
This sequence comes from Andinoacara biseriatus, assembly GCA_015108635.1. NCBI lineage: Eukaryota > Metazoa > Chordata > Actinopteri > Cichliformes > Cichlidae > Andinoacara > Andinoacara biseriatus. The sequence goes on from VUQJ01014483.1 coordinate 9,608, forward strand.
ACAACCAGCTTCCCCGGTGCAGCCTGAGACAAAAACAGAACCGATCGGCGGGCGCGTGAAGTGCAGCTGCAGGTAGGACACAAACACAAACTTGCTGCTCTCGTGGATGTGAAAGTGCCGTCACGTGCCGTGGGAGCCTCTGTGTTTACAAACAGCTCGCGTCTTAGTGAGTTGAGCCGGAGCTCCGCAGGTTGGCGGAGAGCACAGGTGGAGCCCTCGGCTTGGAAAGTTGTCATACCGCCGTCGGTCTGTGGAAAGCACAGAGTTCAGTTTTTAAATAATATCTGCGTCATAATTTAGCAAACTTAAAGTTTTATTGGATGATGCTGAATCCTAATTTTACATCCGGTTTTTTAAACCTAATTGTTGAGCTATAACCTGCCAGGAGACCAAAACTGAAGATGCAAATGTGGAGAAGCAGGTCAGACTCAGCCGGGTGGATCTGCCCCAAAGCCCCTTTTGTACTGGTTTATAATTTGCCCTTTATTACCCCACCGCAGGGACGGGCTCATTTCATCATCATCTTCACCCAAATATTCACATCATCTCCAAGGTCCAAACGTGACAGACGCTTTTCCATCAAGTGGCCTCTTATAATACAACAAATGGTTGATCATTGATCAGTGTGTTGTGTGTCTAAAGCTGTATACAGATGAGTAAAATTTGAACAGTGATGCTACAGTAAATGTGTCCAATGTGGGGGACTGGCTGACAGTCTGACAGCTGCATTAAACTCCTTTAAACACCTGGAAACTGATTAGAGACAAATTTAGCAAGACTGCTGAAGTGTGAGACCAAAGGAATATAACTGAGTTCAGTATGTTGATTCTGTTAAATTACTGTAGCATGTTTCATAGAGGAGTCATGGTGGTGCAGTGGTTAGCAGTGTTACCTCACAGCCAGAGGGTTCATGGGGCTGTAGTGTGCATGTTGTCCCCGTGTCTGTGTCTCCAGGTACTCTGGCTTCCTCCCGTAGTCCAAAGCTGTTCCCTTGATTGATGATTGTAAACCGGTCGCTGATTTTTAATTTTTAATTTTTAATCTGCTTTTAATGGTTTCTGTTAATGCGGTTCCTGTAGACCACGCTTTGGGGTGGATGCTGTGGCACTGTCAGGTTAAAAAACTGCAAATCATACAAACGAGAGCCGTACAAAAAGTATTTTCTGTGGGTTTGGAGTAAACACTGAAATGATACGTAAACGTCTTAGTTGGTTAATGTAAAAAGCAAATTACTCTTTACTTGTGTTTATTATTAAAAGTATTAGTCCAATTATTTTGTGTACAAATATATATCTCACTGTAGACAGACATGATTATTTTTAACAGGAGGATTTTTACAACAATATCTATTTACCACAATTTCTGATCACAGGAAATTGTTAATGTGATCGTGGGTTATTGTTTTTGTGTGCTTTAACTATGTTTAGTTTATTTTTCACGAATGTTATGTTATTGATGCTTACCCTGATCTGGAGCATGATTCGTGTTGTAAGGAACTGTTTTGTTATTATATTTTTATGTGCTTGTTGTTATCGTTCACTGCCAGCGTGTGAAGATTTGTGACCCCAGGAAGAATAGCTGCTGCCCTGCTAATGGGGATTTTAATAACCTAAACACAGTTTTGAAAGTTGCTTAATGATTTAGTGCTTCCTAAATCAGCAGTTCTCAAAGCTGCAGGCCTTGTTTGTTTCTCCTTGAGGAGAAATCCACTTTCCCTTTGGCCCCTCAGTATGACTTTGTTTTCTTTAAAAATAGCTGCAGCTGCTGTTTCCCAGATAAATAAAGAAATAAGTCTACATTAAGGAGGCTTGTTATTCTGTTGTGCTCGACGGTCTCAGGCACAGAGAGGAGAGGTAAACACTGGGCTGGCATGGGAACAGCTGGCTGTGGTGGATGCTCTGGGAGTTAAGACAGACCTCCACCAGATCTGAAACACATCCAGCCTTCAGGTCTGCCAGCCCACGCTCCCAGTGTCTCGCTTTTAAAGAGCTAGAGTTTAGCTTCAATCTTAGTAGGTTTACATCAAAACAGAATGAACCATGGGACATCCAAATTTACAGAGCCAGAAAACAAAAATCCTCATCTTGATTTTATCTTCTGAAAAATACTTTATAGTTCCCAGCTTTGATAACCAGGTTTGGTCCACCAGGGCCTCCGCCCTTGGCTGCTGCCCACTGCACCCAACTCCTGTGACGCCTCCTGGGGGGTGGTGGGCCTACAGAAGGGTGTGCCCATGTCTCCTCTTCGTGTTGAAGGGCTCGACCACCAGGTGCTTTCCTTCGAACAGCCTCCCCAAGCCTCCAGGCTGGGGCCTCGGTAACACTATCCCCCACCAGGGGGCAACAGCCCCCACGACAACATAACACCTGGGATCTCTGGGACACACAAACCCCTCCACCACGGTACGGTGGTGATTCGCGGAGAGTCAGAACTTCCTTATTTCTTAGTTCCTTCCTGCAAGAGGAGGATGACGAGATACTTTAACCAAACTAGAAAAAGCATTTCCTGAAAAAGCTGAAAGATTGGAGCTGAAATGCTTCAAAAAGAGCTCAAACTTGATTTGCTGAAAGAGCTTAAGCAGCTAAAGGGACAAAAAAGGAAATGCAAAACAGCTGAAATTGTCAAGAAAAGCTCTAATTTGAACTTGATTTTCTGCAAAGGGAAAACAGAGCAGAACCAAGCTGAGTCTCACAAACAGCTTTCTCAGAAGCTGCATTTGTTCTTTTTTACACAGACAAATTTATTATTACATTTCTAGGAAAGTGCCGATTCTTTTTAATTCATCTTTGTTCTTTTTTTGAACAAACGTTACTGAATTCAATGTGAATGAGTTTGTTATCTAAATAAAGTTACACCAAAGCTTCTCATTGTTTTCTTGAGGTGCGGCATGAAAATATTTTTTCTACCAGCTGCAAATCAGCACAAATTTGTTCTGAGTGAAACACTCAGATTGATGGATGAAATGATGTGAACCAAATGCAGGACTGTGTGTTTGCAGGGATGCACACGTCAGTGCGTGAAATCCACCTCTCCTCAGAGCACAACTCCTCGTACTTCCTGCGGGTCGATTGGGAAGGGCGGGGCCTGAGTTCAGGATTCCAGTTGCTGCTTAGTGATGGACAGGATGCATGGAGGGGGGAAGGTAAAAAACATCACTCAGCATGACCTCACTTTGTATACACAGTCAACAATTTTTAGTCTCAAAATTATCTCTTAACTTCTTGTGCCTCAGTGTTTAATTTGTTGCTGGCTTTTAATGAGCCACACAAACGAAACAGAACAAAACATCTGGCAGTCAAACCGTGGGTACCCCAACATGGCAAGTTCCCCTGGTGCTCCAGAGACCCAAAGATGTTTGGACACTTGGTTGGCAGCAGGAACCGTTCAGGTTCATTGTGAACACAATGAAACACCTGCTTACCCTCAAGGAAAGGTGGCTAAAAACCCATTTTATTTTTCTAGTTTTGCTTTTTGCTAGTGTGCATGTCAATAATGGTAACGTGAGACGGAACAAACAGTCTATTCAGGTTGCACAGGTAGCTCGGCTCAACCAGGCTGGCTCGCCCATAGGTGCAGGTGCCAGAAGGTTTACTGTGTCACCGTGGTAGATAGACACAAGGAGAGCAGGACAGGACTGTAGAAGGGCATCAACTGAGCGTCAGGACCAATCTGTGCTTCTTTGTGCAGCAGAACAAACGCTGTCGGTCTTTCAGTGGGAAATCATTTGGCATTCCCAGAGAATCCCAGGACTGGATGGCTATTTAGAGGAATTCTGCAACCTGCTCTAAAAATCTACAACAAATACAATAAAAACAGCAGTGAATAAACAATGACATAAAGGGTGAAATTAGTAAAATTGAACAAAGTAAAGCAGAAATTTGGTGAAAAAGTTTCTTCCTGGCTGTAACCATGCTTTGATTGCTGGGCCTCTACAGGAGATGGGTTCAAGGGGGCCACTGCAGGAACTGGTTTTTGACACTTCAGCGTTGGCTTAATTTTTTAATACTGGAGGTTCCTGCTTTTTGTAATCTCATTTCATGAAGAGTGTTCTCTTGTCATACTGTAACAGATTCTGCTGTTGCTTAATTGAATATGTGCCGACTCTACACTTCTTTCTCTTTAAGATAAAAAGTCTGTTTCCATCTCATCTAACATGTTGAATTAGCTGCTGGAAGATTTGGGAGCATCCTTTTCTTGACTTGAGTTTTCATTGTGACTCCACTGCTGTTTTTGTGTCTTTGAAGTGAGCGATGCGGTGGTGTGCAGCGAGGCAGAGGAGCTGGAGATGCCGATGGAAAGGTACATCCAGGACGTCGAGCAGGCGCTTATAGGGACAGAAAACTCAGATTCCTACAGCTTCACTTTGATGCCAAACCCACCAAATCACAGCTCCACTTTGACACTGACGTATGAGAAGATGCAGAAGGAAATCTCTGTGAGTGCTGCGTGTCTATCAGTATCACCCTCTGTAAAATTTCACTATTACAAACAAATAGCAGTTGGAGCTGTTAGATGAACACAGTGTATCTGACTGTGGAAACTTTTATTCATAGTTTCACACGGAATTTTCCTAGAAAGAACTTTGGCACTTTGGTAATTTATTTCAATTCATTTCACGTTTATTAAATCGAAACAGTCACCATACAATAATACAAATAAAACCCCTACAATCAAAACAATGAGCAAGCACTTGGTGACAGTGGGAAGGAAAAACTCCATTTTCCCTTCCCACTCCATAACTTCAAACTGAATTCCTGTTGTTACCATGGCCCACCTGCAGTACCTTTGCAGCCCACTAGGGGGAGCCTGCCCACACTGTGGGATTTACTGACCTGCACAAACACCTCTGTGCGTTCTAACAGGAACAGTAAATGTATTATACTGACGTGAGCCCACACAAAGAAATGATTGTAAAACTTGTTCTGTACCACATGTAGTGTTTGAGTCATTAGTTTGCCAAAACTTCCATAAAAAAGAAGCAGCTCCCTGTTAGACTAATAATAAAATGCTGTATTAAGGTCAGGGATTGTAGTGCCCAACATGTAACACTGAACTGAGCTCAGTGAGCTGTGGGCTTGTTTACTGCTGCTAATAGTAGCGTATTACTGCTAAACTGTTTGCAGTATTTGGGTTTTAGTGCAGTGCTGTTCACATAAGTGAGCCAATCAATGCTAACAACGCTGTGTGGACTTGTGTCCAGGATTCTTCAGGATTAATCCAAATACCATTTGCTCTCATTTCAGTGTTTATTCACTATATTCTGTGTCCCTTTGTGGTTATTTTGTATCTCTGTGGTTGATATGTAGGGTTTTTATTTGTGTACCTTTGTGAGTACTTTGACTTTTCTGGGATTTTTTTTCTTTTTTGTGGTGTGGATGGTTTAGAAAGCAAAAAAAATGTGTGACCTTAATATATTTGCACTGCTGGTGTTTTGTGTGTGAAGAGGACGGATGATCGTATTTGGCGATGGACTGAGCAATCCTTGTTTAAAGGTTACGTGTGTGAATACACGGGATGTTGTCATCACAGTTGTGACAAAATGGAAATCTTGGGTGCGTCCGTAACAGCAAAAGGGGAACGAATCCGTGCTGCGGTTAAAAAACAAAAGTGAACAACTGTCACTTTACAGAAGTGTGCAGTGATGTGTCATTAGAGGTGACGAAGGCTTCTCTTCCTCAATAAAAAAAATTAAAAATCATTCATCTGCCACAAGCTAATGAGTCCTAATGAAAGGCTTCAGTGTGGCTCTGATTTCTGCTCCCGTCCAGCTCTGCTGAGGTGTTTGGTGCTCGGTGTACCAGACCTGTGCTCACCATGTTCACTGTAACTCTTCTGGCTGCAGAAAAGTTCAAATGGTAATTTTTAAAAAATGTTCCTTTGCAGACATTTTCTGTTCACATTTGTTATGTGTGACAAATGTTTTCTATCACAGATTCCACAGATTTTAGCCAATATTTGGTATGTTTTTTTTTAAAGAAATGTTGCCATTTCGCACGTAGGTGCAGGTTAAAACCCTCCTATTTAAAATGGCCACCATGATATCCAACATTTGTTTCTAAAGTTCCCTTTTGCAGCTTTAATGTTGGCTGCTGCCATATTGGATTTTTTTGGATAAAAAAAATCAGTTTCTGCTTGCAAGTGTGGTTAGCAAGCTGCAACCACAGATTATACTAGTATATCTGAATAATAACTAATTTATTTATTCATTTATTTTTGTTAAAGTGCTCTTGAGCAATAGTTCTCTGGGAAGTGGACATTGGCTGCTTTTTCACTCATTTTCAGTCCCGTCCTTGTACCTGAACATTTCTGCTCTACTTGAGCACTCAAAGTGCTTTGGGTGAACGAGGCATGTTGCACATTCAAGCACTTTCTTAGCACGTAGCAAAAATTTGACTCTCAGATATTAATTGGTACTTAAAGTTACCATTGGTTATAAATGTTTACCTGGCTGGCATACCTTAATATTAGCCACTTAACTATTAGCAATTACCCAATACCTACATTATCCTAAAGGTAGTGGCTCGTAGCTAATAATAAAAAAGCACAGCTCTATATCAGGCAACCTAAAAATATTTTTGGTACAACCTAAGAGAAAATATTGGTCATATACACACCTAATAGTTATATACTTGTGTTAATATTGACCTCGAACCCTCCCTTAGCTATGCTACAATAAGCCTGGGCTGCTGTTCCCATGATTCTTCTTCATTCACCTCTCTTCACTTGTTTATACCCCACTCTGCATTTAATCATTACTTATTATTAATCTCTGGCTCTCTTCCACAGTGTGTCTTTTGTCTTGTCTCCCTCCTCTCAGCCATGTACTTCCTGTTAAAAGGGAGGTTTTTTCTTCCCACTGTCACCAAGTGCTTCCTCATAGTGGATCGTTTTGACTGTTGGGTTTTCTCTGTATTATTGTCTTTACCTTATAATGAGGTGACTGCTGGTTGTGATTTGGTGCTACATAAATAAATACCAATGTGTCCTCAGGTATAGAATGTGCACATTTGTCAATTGTACCAGGGAGTCAAACCATTTTTATGTAATGGGGCTGCAGCACTGATAATAAGTTAAGTTTTAGTACACTTGTGCACATTAAGTTGTCTCTGAAACTTAAGGTGTCCATTTAAGCAAAGCTGTGATGTGCAGGAAACTTTAACACAATCTTAGATCAGGTCACCTTTGACTGAGTCACGCCTCTGACTGACATGTCCATAGAAATGTTTTTTAGACCTCTCTACCCAAAAAGCTGCTCTAATGTTTTTTATGGGATGGCCTAAGCATGAATAATTTTGAGGAAAACTCCAGATTAAATGAATAGTTTGTTGTTTTATGTAAACATGAAAACTAGTTGCTGAGCGCTTATATGGAGGAAATGAACATTTTTGTTTCTTTTGATGCACTCGAAAATGTGCCTAATATAAATTGTAGTTACAGTAAGCGGAATATCAATTAAGTTAAAAAAGGGGGGAGGAATAAAGGACAAGTAAAACATTCATCCACCTCGGTTGTAAATTTAGAGTAGGTGGAGCTGCTTGTGGAGGTGTCGTCCCAAATTAAAGTGTCCAGCGGTTAATGAAAGTGAATCAGTGAGTCAGAGGCACCGTTCAAAACAGTCTCTATGGCAACGTGGGAAACCCATTGCTCACAACATTTTGTGTCTCCAGCCAAACTGCCTAAAAGAAGTCAACAGCATCCAGTTTGACCAGCAGCTTTCCCACCCACAACCCCCAGTTACAGATATACTCAGTGCGTACAATGGGCCAATAACTTCAGTATAATAACTTCAGTATGCAGTATTTCAGTCAGAAGTTATTTACCTAACTTTTCTAAGAGATGGTGACGTAATAGCTGGCAAAGATTAAACACTGAGAAGAAACAGATACATAAGAGGGAAAAATCACTGCTTTCTCTGTTAGTGCAATTTCTACTGAACTCATTTTCTCAAATGGTCTCTTGAAACTGCCTCCAAAAGTAAGTAAATCCACCCTGACTCATGTAAACATGTCCTACTCCAGAGAGGAAACTGATGTTTGTAGCTGGGCACTAATATCAACTGTATGACGGGAGAGTTTTTCTTTGTAACGCACCACAGTTCTGATGCTTAAAGTTACCGCGTCATTGAAAGGTGTAGCTTCAGCTGCTAGATCTCTGCTGACGGCTGCTGAAAACATGATTTTTAATGCTATGAGACATTTTTACACTCGAGTATGTGGGATTTACTTGCTTTAGGGTTAGCCTCACTCGAGGAGCTGCTACTTGAGTAAAACAAGACTTAACCAGCAGAACACCAAAAGCTTGTAATCTTCCTTATTCAGTCTACACACAGCTATCTGTTATCTAGGAACAGTGGGTCACAGAGGTCAAAGGTGACAGTGAGATCTGTGCAACACAGATTCCCATAAATGAGATTCGCCATGAAACTACACAAATCAGATGAACGGTCTTAAAGATATTAAAGCTCGAAAATTAAAAAGTATTTGAATGCACGTTTGTTGTGATATTTAAAACAATGACATCATGTAGCAACTTCAGCTGACTTTTCTAGAAAGATTTGGTGTCTTTGGTGTAGTAACATATCCCAAATTTGTGATGATGTGCTGCCTCACTTTACCCAAAATGAATTTTTGAAAATTTATATTTTTGTTCATGAGCCTCAGAGTGGAAAACACATTGACAATAAGTCAATATTTAATTCAGTTCGGTTAAATTTTACTTATATAGCACCAAATCACAACAAACAGTCACCTCATGGTGCTTTGTATTGTAGGTAAAGACCCTTCAATAAAATAATATGTTGATCAAATGTTAATTCATTTACTAACAGAGACTTGGAGGAGAGAGAGCTAATGCTTAATAATCCACAATTACCTGTTTGACTCGTTTGTGCAGTTGAAGATGCTGCATTGTTCTTTCTTTGGGAATTTTTATGCTCAAATAGTTTTTTTGCTGATTTTAGGTTTGTTTTTTGGTGGTCTGGGAGCAAGCACCGTCTCTATGGGGATGGGGTTTTGGAGGGATGGCAGGAGGAGAGAAGCTGCAGAGAGGCGTGTAAGACTGTAACTCTGCTTCCTGGTCTCAACCCTGGACAATCAGGATTTAGGAGGGTTAATAAATTTGGCCAGATTTCTAGAAATGAGAGCTGCTCCATCCAAAGTAGGATGGATGCCATCTCTCCTAACAAGACCAGGTTTTCCCCAGAAGCTTTCCCAATTATCTATGAAGCCCACGTTGTTCTTTTGGACACCAGTTCTAGGAGAACATGTGGTTAAACATGTCGCTCCTGGTCCGATTGGGGCGGGGCCCAGAGAAAACAGAGTCCAGCATTGTTTTGGCAGCATTAAACAGCGATTCAATATTAACTTCAGTGACCTCCGATTAACTTACCTGGGTGTCAGTAGTGCTGATTTGAATTATTTTACGTTCCTTTATTTTAGCCACCTGCTCTGGACCCTAGAATACAATCAGCTATGGTTGCTGGTGTCGCTAGCTTTATGTTTCTCAAAACAAAGGGCTCCTATATTTAAAGACATCATTGTTTTTCATAAACATCTAATCAAAAAATAGTCAGCAGATTATTTAGTAATGAAAATATTAGGTAGTAGGGATGTTCTGTTGTGATATCGTTACTAAAGTGATTATCACAGCACAAAGATGGCAACAATATTATCACAATATTTGTCAGTTATTCCAGGTATTGTTCAGTGTGTATGTTGAACATCTATTGGCACACATCACATCACCACTGCTTGGTAGTTGCAGCCCTTATTTAGTTTTCACTCTTTTCTTCCAGTTCAGGTTGGGCTCCATTGTCCTGACGGCCGTCCCTGATCCAGCAGAGGCAGTGAGAAATTTACTGATTCACAGTCTGCAGAGGGGAAATAACCTGCAGCACCACAACCAGAGACTCCAGGAGGAGAACCAGAGACTGAGAGGAGAACAGCAACACATCACTGCAGAGTAAACACGCACACAAACGCACACATGCACACCCAAATCCCAAGAAAGACAACAAAGCCAAAAGCACGTCATTGCCGTGTCTTCTGCAGTTTTTAGCAGGTTTCTGTGAACAGTTGCAGCCCATGTGGGTTTTCTCAAGCACCATTAATTTGTCCCTTACATGAGACCTTAAATGCTACTCTGGCATCCTGAGGCATCTCATGGACAACATTCAGAGGAAGCAACACAAACAGTTGTGCGTGCCAGTGTATCATCTTGAGCTGGCACAGAGCAAATTTTTTATGGCCACAACAACACAATCCTCACACACTGCCTGTCACTTTGTCCCCCTGTCACTTAATCAGCTTTCCAAAAATGAAAAATAAATTAAAAAATTCACTTTTTGACACAAGTAATCCAACACAAAGACAGAACTACAAAGGGGCATAATCATCTTATACAACATATACACATGAGTATAATATGCTGTCAATATCTTGTAAGTGTGCATCAAGTGTGCATAACTTGTGTATTTCTGTGCATTCAAGGCTGAAGCGTTATGTTGGTGGTAAGGAGGCGCTGGAGGCAGAGCTTTACTCTCGGTTTGTCCTGGTTCTGAATGAGAAGAAAGCAAAGATTCGCAGTCTGCAGCAGGAGGTCACAAACCTGCAGGAAGTGAGGTGAGCTGCTTACACCCCATCACGTTGTGGTTTTACAGTCGCTCCGCAGAGCGCGAAGACACTGAAGCGTTTTTTAAATGTTTGAAAAGTAGAGTTTCAGCTGTGAACCTACAATCAAGCTATTTTTTTAATGAAATATACACTGTAGTTGCTCAATAAACACATCAAGGGTCTGTTTCCTGTGATTCCGCTGTTGTAAAAGTTATGTGACCGTTAAGCAGTCTGACTGAATCATATAATGTGTGTTTTCTGTTGTAGGACTTCCAATGAGCAGAGAAAGAGCGACTCTGTGAAGTCAGAGCAGCCAGCAGGTCAGGAAGGTGGTGCTGAGGAGGATGAATATGGAGGCAGTACTGATGAGGACCCAGAGGAGATGCAGTCGACTCCAGCCTTCAGTTTGCCATTTCGGGGTAAGCCCTGTGACAGTGAAAAAAATGTAAATTTTTTTAGAAGATTAAAACAAAAACAGTTACCCGAAGGCAACCTGGATACATTTTTGTTGCTGCTTTTAGCTCTTTTTTTTTTTTTAAGATCTCCAAGTCCTCAGTTCTCAAGCTTTATACTTAGTCAGAAGCTTTGCAGCTTTGCAACAACTTGCAGACGTTCCAACAAAGGTTTGCTTACACAAGTGAACAGTGATTTACAATAATCCAAACGCACTGAAATAAAGACATAAATCATTTCCAATTTAGAGCATGATACAATGGAACTCAACTTGGCAATGTTTTAAAGTGATAAAACCAAGAGTGAAAGCTGATCCTTAAAAGGGCTAAAGATATGCTGACGATGGAGACGATATGGCAGAAACAATAAAAGCCCCAAGCACAACCTTGTGGCACACCGTAGGCGAGAAAAGTGGAAGATGACCTAGAAGCAGCCACAGAAAAAGATTTAGATGGTGTCATGGCATTTCCTCTGCATGCAGGAGGCACTGCCCCTGCAGACAGAGGTGGGCCTTGACCTGGGCTCAGTAATTTAAGCAGGGCTCTACTGACCATTCTCTCCTCTCTGCTCCTCCAGGTAACCTTGGTTTGTCTTTTGTTTTAGTTTGGTTTTGGGTTGCAATATTCATCTAGATTTCCACATACATGTCCACTTATACTGAGTGATTCACATCTCATATTTATCTTTCTTTTTGATTTGTATGTTTTTCAATAAAACTAATCTGATTGGAGTATACCTTTGCCTCTCCTCAGTCTCTGTTATGGGCCATGAGCCAGCCTGTGACAAGTGAGGGCTCGTCCGGGATTTGAACCCCTAACCATTCGCATAATACACCTCTCAGATATGAAGAAAACTACTTTAATGTAGTCCCCGATAAAGCCTCCCAGTATCTATGGAGGTCTATGGAGTATAATGTAATGGTCACCAATATCAAAGGCAGAGGTGAAGTCCAGCATCAGCAGAACAGAACATTCTCCTGCATCACTGCATCGAAATGTCATTGGAGACGCTAAAGTTAACGTGCTATTTTGGTCCCATCCATACAGAATATTGTTCAGACCCTTGGCTCATCCACGTGATCTTTAGCAGACTTTAGATGAGCAGCAGTGTTCTTTTTAGAGAGCCGTGCTTTCACCTCGAAGTCCTGCCGTGAACACCAGACTAGCGTCTTCCTTCGTGACCTCCCAAAATATTATTCTCACTCTTGACATCTCGTGTGGAGGGTAACACGGATCTTTAAATAATTTCTTTGAATTTAAACAAGGTACCTACTTGTACTGGATCATCCCATCCATTGATCCATTCTCTTCCACTTATCTGGGGCAGGGTCGCAGGGGCAGCAGCATAAGCAGAGAAGCCCAGGCTTCCCTCTTCCCAGAAACCTCCACCAGCTCATCAGGAGGGACCCCAAAGCGTTCCCAGGCCAGCCGAGAGATATAATCTCTCCAGCGTGTCCTGGGTCTACCACGGGGCCTCCTCCCAGTGACACATGCCCAGAATACCTCACCCAAGAGGGGGCCAGGAGGCATCCTAATCAGATGCCCGAGCCACCTCAGCTGGCTGCTTTCCATGTGGCGGAGCAGTGGCTCTACTCTGAGCCTCTCCTGGATGACAGCACTCCTCACCCACTTATCTCCAAGTCACCCTTCGCAGCGTCCACATCACTGCAGAAGCAGCCCTGATCCATCTGTTGATCTCCCGCTCCTTGAACTCCTCCACTTGGGGCAGGAACTCGTCCCTGATCCAGAGTGGGCAGTCCACCCTTTTCCGGCCGAGGACCATGGCCCCAGACTCAGAGGTGCTGATTCTCATGCCAGCCGCTTCACACTCGGCTGCGAACCGTTCCACTGCGAGCTGGAGGCCACCAGTTGACGACGCCAACAGGACAGGAAGAGACGAGACTCTGAGGCCACCAAGGCAGAAGCCTTCCACCACCTGGCCACACCTAGAAATTCTGTCCATCATCGCATTCATCAAAAATTCCTGACTCTAATTTTTGCTATAAAATTACTGCTTATGCTCGAAGTCTGCATACTTTTTCTCTTCACTGGAAAGTAATCTCAGACCATTTTTCATTTCATTTATTTTACTGGTTTCTTTTTATCTGCTTTTAGATCTTGCACAGAAATTTGATGATATTTTACTTCATAGAAACTTAAATGTGAAAACCATAGAAAAACATATATTATGTCCCTTTTAATCTCAGTCTTACTTGAATGGAACTTTGCATGTTGTTCCTGAATTAGAATTATATTCCCAACATAACAGTTTCTGAAAATGATTGTCGCAGATCCTGTTACATTATGTGCCTCATTATTTTTCATTTTTATGGATACTTTGATATTTCTTGACCTCATGAGGTAGAGAGGGGCAGTTATAGGTGCTCAGCTGATGGAAAACACCTGCTGATGTGTGTGACACGAGTCTCTGAGAGCAGAGCTGTAACAACACAATTATTACTGTAACGTCAGCAAACCAGCGAGCAGTGAGCATTTTCACATCAAAACTTCTCAGATTTGACTTTGGGAGCTGTTGTCATGGGAGCTGAGTGTGTTTGGACTGTCAGTGAGACTTTGTGTGTTTCCTACCCAGAAACAAACCATGACGTCACTCAGGATTTATAGTCGTGTGCCTCCGCGAACTGACTTCCACAAATGCATTTAAATGTAAGCAGCTTTTAATGTTGACATTGCCCTTCATCAGCCTCGAGACTTTTACTCCCAGATGGCGCGAGTGTGATAAATGTGCCATCAGAAGAAAATACGGAGTGTAAGTGCTGAGCGTAAGTTAGCAATAATGGAGCTGTGAAAGGTTTTCGGGGAGTTTCGCCTTCCTCTGAGCTCTTTACGTCTGTGATTTTTCCACTTTGTCTGCAGCCAGATTAGGTTTCTCTTGGTACATCAACACTTTTTGGACCCTGTTGTCCCCGCTGGGCTTCCCCCTCCGTCATCAGGCAAAACTTGCAGGATTTGTGTTTTTTCTGTTGCCACGGCAGTGACTCAGATGGCTAGCAGATAGAGGGAGGGGGAGGAAGGGGCAAAGTGAATTCAGGGAAATTTGCTGTGTGTGTTCATGTGTCTGTTTTGTGTAGTGTAGAAACTGCTGCTAAGGTTGAAAATGTGTTTCTTAAACATTAGTTTAGTTGGAGATCCCATTTAAAGTCGGGTAATTACGTATGTGAGAGCCTGTTACGGGCCAGTCGAGGGGAAACTAGTAGAAAAAATAAGTTGTTCTGCATAAGGATCCTCAGACTTCCAGTCCCACTGCAATGCCTGCTTTCTTCAGAAATTCTCTGATGACTCAGCCGTCATGAGTTGTATCAGTGAAGGACGGGAAGAGGAACATGGGGCATGTTTAGGGACTTTATGGACTGGTGCAAACACAGCTGTCCTCAGCTAAATGTAAATAAACCAAGGAGATGGTGACTGACTTTAGGAGGAAGAGACCCACACCGGCTCCAGTCACCTGGGCGTGCAGCTGGATGACAAGCTGGACTGGCCCATCCACACGAACCCAGTGTACAAGAAGGGGCGAAGCAGATTATACTTCCTGAGAAGGTTAAAATCTGTGGTGTGCTGAGGGGACGGGGCTCGCTCCAGAGACAGGAACAGAGTGGAAAAAGAGGGTGAGCTCCACAGTCGGGGCTGAACTGGACGGTTCAGTGGGTGGGTGGGGTGGAGATGCTAACGAAATCGAACAGTGTACACAGCAATAGCTCACACCCACTGTGCGACCTGGGCGTGCTCCGGGAGTGCACCTTCAGTCCTGAACTGACACCACCAGGAGGGAACGCAGCAGTCAGAACTTCCTGCCAGCAGCAGTCAGAACTTCCTGCCAGCAGCAGTCAGACCGCTGTATATAATATTTATATTGTGTTTCTGATAGTACTGTTCATAGTATTAGTGTTAACTGCTACTGCTGCTCTAACAAAGCAAATGAGCAATAAAGTTCTATTGTATTTAGTCCTTTAGTTTCATTTAACTCTTTCCTGCCTTCCTAGTGTAAGATGAATGCCAAAATTAGAATATGCAATTAGTCTCATTTGAAATGACTGCTGTTATTTAATCTCCTGGCCCGTGCTCTCCTCAGAATCATTGACTCCAGGCCCACTGGATGACAGCTTGAGTGACCTCACAGACGTGGCCCCCTCTCGCAAGCGGCGCGTTCGTCACCTTGGGGCCCCAGCAGCTGCGATGAAACGACCAAACCCGGAGACTCTGCAGAGAAAGAGGTACGAATGTCTCCGTGCTGCCTCCTTCACATCGGTGTCACTGGGTGTGGGCTAAGCTGCTGCACAGTGTATATGCACAGCAGCTCCTCTGGCTTTATAGGGTCTTTACTGCCTCTGAAGCTTCAAACAGTTCAAGCACTTCTGTTTAAATGTGTTCATGCATGTCAGGGAGGGACATCTGCAGCTGAAGTAACACACATTCTGCTTAAATGAACTTACAAGTCAAATACACCTACAGAAAGGTTGATCTGAACCTTCATGCTTGGACGCCATGCTTCATGCATGCTTGTGATCATTTATTGGTCCCTTTCTGCTGTCTCATCTTTCTCTTTCCTTCGCATCCAACATGTCTCCTCATCTCGCCCCTTGCTCATTACTTTAATTGGAAGCTTCAAACATTCAGGGAATCATCTTTATGTTAGGTAATTAAACCCAGCGTGTAGCGGCATTAGATTTTTTATGCAGATGAATGTTCTCTGGAAGCTGCTTCTGAGCTCTGCGTGAAGCATTTGCAGCTGCAAGCAAGTGATTAATGCAACACGGTTAGCGGCGTTATTGTGCAAAGGAATCAAACACTGAAAAAGTCTATGAGCAGAATTCCTTTTTCTTTTAAATAATTAGAAAGAATGCTTTTAGCTTTTAAGGCACTCTTTGCATGGATCCGCTTCCAGCTTTTATGTACAGGAAATGCATTTACTCCATGTGATGCCAGAGATGACGTTAGTCACCAAATGCTTGTATTATGTGAAGAAAGGGTGGTGCGACTGAGTGTTAAAGCAAAGAAGCATTTAGGCAGCAGTAGATCTGTTTTATGAGCTCCTGCAGCAGCAGCTTCTGTTTTCAGTTTATGTCCAGAGAAACAGCCCATCTGTCCACCTTCGGGGCAATACCACATTTTACAGCTTTCTTCTCTAAATTCACCTCTTCTTGCTCCAAAACAAAAAACCAGGGTCAGCCAAAGTGTCACTATGTTTACATCCATCTTTTATTTACAGTCTTTGCAGTCTGCAGATTTTGCAGAATGTGTTTGCAACTCGGAATTTTGATGAGGATTCAGATATGTGGGTTCAGAGTAATAAAAAAAGTTATTTTGACACAAGTGACAATTTTTTTAACAACTCATTTTAAACAGCCCATTTAATGTCTTTTGAATGCCATTATTGTCTGGTTAGAACACAGTTTGAACTGGGGATGCTGGGATGGGGGTGGGGGATTGCAAAGGGAGGTCTAGCATATGAACTGGGGAGCCAAAGAAACAATTATGCAACTCTCTTCTATTCTCCTGCATGTTGTTTCTGTAGTCCCCGTGTCCACCCTCAAAGTCAGACCATCACACTACTCTGAAAGCCCCATTGCTGCACGTCCAAAGCCTCACAAAGCCATTGCTCTTGTTCCCAAATCTTCCATTTGCCAGCTTCTTTTGGAGGTATCTGTTTAGAATCTGTTCTAAAAGCATGTCTCAATCTGACATTGTTTCTGTAGCAAGCCTCCAGTCCCCCCCAACTGAGCTGAATATACTGTATCCAAATGTCTCCGAGTGCCAGCGACTGTAAACCGTGCCACATGCAGATGCGTGTTGCCATCCATCTCCAGCTGCCGTCAGGATTTGGTAGTGGTGGCCATTACCAGCTCTGACTTCCCTAACAAGAAGCAGCAGTGATCTGATGTGTGATCTGTCTGGGTGTTTGATAGCTGCTGTGGTGCGATGGCTGCTGAAGCGGCCCCCCCCTCTAAGCTGGCAAACACCAGCAGAAAGAGGCCCTTATCCTGGCAGTGCCTGTTAAGCACTGTTACCTCCACAGAGAAGATGGAGACCGGGAGGAGGAGTGAAAGAGCCAAAAGAGAGCCACGTAAACACAAGAATGGCTGGCTGTTTCACACATTGCTCAACATATTGGGAAATTACTTTCTTATAAGAACAGTCACTTGACCTCAGTGTGACCCCAGTGAGACCCCAGTGGCACAAAGAAGGTGCTTGTTGCTTTCCATGGATCAGTGGAAAACTGCCCCTTCTTCTTTTGTCCTCCACTTATCCACTTCCCTCCATTTCTTTCAAGGACACACTGCACACCATGATGACATAAGCGTGGCTTTCAGTCGAAAACCTGAATCTTTGGGAATCACCTCGTTGGTGATGCTGCCTGTCAACCTGTGACATCTTTGGCATTTTTCATAGATTCAGCCAAAGAAATGGAAACACTTTATTTAGCTTCGCAACAGGTTGCTAGTAACAAAGTGCCCGAGATAACGTTTAACATGGGTTCTCTCATGTGCAGACACAGCACTGGCTCATCCCTCGAGGTAGGAGTTGTTTTATGCTTGAATGATTCATAGGTCATCGTAACAAAGAAAGCGTTCCCCTGAAAATAGTCAGGTACCAGGACTGGACTGAAAAAGAGTGAAAAGCAGCCAATGTTCAAAGAAAAGCCTGGAGAGCTGTTGCTCAAGAGCACTTGAAAAGATTACAAGAAAGTCGGGCTCCTTGGAAACAACATATAAAGCACAGTACTGCAGGCTTAGGTCGTATCCTTCTTCTCCGTCATTAGGCTTTCAGTTTCCCAAATCCGGGTCTGTACTTTACTAATAAATGTATTTTTATCCCAGAATGATGAACTCTTTGCTTAAAGAAACAAAGACGACTTTATGGGTTCCTCTGAAAATAAGAGAGATTTTAATTTGACTCCTCAGCTGCTCCTCCTGATCTTTTAACATGTGGTTAGGATATAAGTGTTTGTGGACACAAAGGACTGTTTTCCTATGAAAAGAAACTAAAAGAAATAGTGAAATCGTTCCTCTTCCTCACACATGGACTAGTTCTGTAAACAATCAAACATCGCTTCAAGCGTCACAGATAATTATTACAAGACATGGTACTGCGAGGGTCTCATGTGTGTTTTCATTTAGATTTATACTGCTGTCAGTACACAGTTTCTGCAGTCTTTATCCCTCCAACAGTCTAAGTTAGCTGGTAAATATATTACACAAATGTGCTTTTACTCAACAGTCATGAGTGTGTGTTGCAAGCAGGGAAAAAACTTTTCAGCTAAAAGTTTTTCCATTTGCGAGTTTCAAACTGCTGAAAATTTTTAAAACTGTAATTCTATAAAAACTTACCCTGCACAAAACACTCGATGTGTCGCCGGTAACCTGGATGTTGTAGTTTTTGTAGTTCTTCAGGTGTAAAAAAAAACTGTCCAGTTTAAGAAGGGAACACTACACTCTCCATCCATCCATCCATTCATCCATCCATTCATCCATCCATCATCCATCCATCACTCCATCATCCATCCATCCCTCCATCATCCATCCATCCATCCATCCATCATCCATCCATCACCTCCATCATCCATCCATCCCTCCATCCATCCATCCATCCATCCATCCATCCATTCATCCATCCATCATCCATCCATCACTCCATCATCCATCCATCCCTCCATCATCCATCCATCCATCCATCCATCCATCCATCCATCCATCCATCCATCCATCCATCCATTCATCCATCCATTCATCCATCCATCATCCATCCATCACTCCATCATCCATCCATCCGTCCATCCATTCATCCATCCAACCATCCATCCAACCATCCATCTATCCATCCATTCATCCATCCAACCATCCATCCATCTATCATCTATCCATCCCTCCATCATCCATCCATCCGTCCATCCATTCATCCATTCATCCATCCAACCATCCATTAATCAAT
>VUQJ01014491.1:36720-48787 GCA_015108635.1 Andinoacara biseriatus
TTAGGGTTTCCCCCCCCCCCCCCCCCCCCAAAAAAAAAAAAAACTCTGAAAAATTGTCAGATACAAAGAGTGGACTGAAAATGATGGTGGTTATTTTGCATTGTGCATGCTGAGGGTCACTCTTAGGCTGAATTGTCTGCATAAACAAGGAAGTCTATAATAAAATAGGCAGACATGCACTATTTGTGGCTAGACAAACACACACACTGTCCACAGCATGTACACAGCAGGATGCAGTCAGTTAACCAAGCCATAGTGGCCAAGTCTTCAGTGCACTGCAGATACAAAAAATATTCATATGTAGGAGTAAAAAACAATAGCATGTTTACAAAGACATTGATTCATTATTATGATGCTTTGTTTCATAACCAGAAACACACATCCATACAGATCTGTAGCCATGCATCTTTCTTAAAAGGTTCTCTTTACTTTGTCCAACCTGTAACTATGGGTTTTAAACTACAGGGCAGAGGAATATGAGCCATACAGAGCAATCTAATTTAATATGAAGAATTTCAGTCATGCTTGTACCATAAAAGCTAAGTGTACAGTTCAGTCAGTAAACCAGCATCTTTACAGTGTTAGAAAGGTTCCATATGAGTATTAAAGTTTTCTGTTTCACTGTACGAGTGCATGAGACCCTGCACAGCTAATATGGCAATCACAAGCACTTTTCAAATCCTCAAGAACACTGGCACCGATTCAGAGGCAGCTAACAGGTCGTCGATCCTCTTGATGCAGTGCTGTTAAACCAGACCTGTCATATTTTTTACATCGCTTGATTAAATCTTTATGTTTGTGAGGCTTACTGGAATCTGAGATGCAATGTGATAGAGGCTCAGTGGTTCAGCGACACAGAAACGGGGCCAAAAGTTTGTGATTTACGCGGCTTAGAGCTTGCCTGCTATTGCACTTGGAATTTTAAAGCTTTTATAATGTGGATTAAACTCAAGAGCGCTGCATAGCATTTACATTTAAAACTGCTAAACTGCCAGCACATCCTCAGCTGATGATCTCCAGATTGCGTGAACACCTTTGGCTACAGGTCTACAGATGAAATATCTGGCATTATATACTCCTGAAATTCATATGATAATTGTTCTCAGATTTTAGGGTAGCAGGCGCCTACCTTCCTGTGAAGTTGTGCACCCTGTTTTCCCACCAGGAGTGATTGGGAATGTTTGACCCCTTTTTTGGATTGCTGTTTTTCAGGTCCTAGATTGTCGTGCTGGAAGCATACCAGCAATTGACGCAATGTTCAGAGAATTAAAATGACACTAATAATCCAAATTATCAGCATGTATGGGCTGCTAGATGATCCATGGTTTGCAGAAGAGCGAAAACTGTCTTGGTGGGAAAGCCCCATCACAAAAACCAGGGAACTCCTAATAAATTTTATGTGCAATAAGAGAGGAGAAACATAAATGTCACCACTGCGTCTCCAGACCTCCCTATGGTTTAATATTCAAGCATAAATCTAAGAGGTAGAGGGCAAAACTTTGTAACAGCTGGAAAAAAGACAACTGTTGTGAAGAGGAGAGACGTGGAAAATTAAAGTTGGAAAACTAATTAAAAGTTCAAAGCAAAAACTGATTTCGTCCCCAAACGCATTTTGAGTGGAGAAGGCATTTTCCTTCCTCACTTCTCTCTGCGCATGCATCTCCAGTAATAGGCAAACAACTTTTGTGGCAACTTTTGTGAGGCAAGCACCCAAATCAAATCCGAAATGGCACATTGTGGTAACCTTAATCAAACTACAAATCATTTCAGACCGATCGGCTCGGCTAGAATGCTGAAGAAAGAGCAAAACTTGACAGGCACAATTTAAGTGATGGCTTCTCCAGTCTGACGTTTTATTGACATCATGCTGCCTCTAATTGAGAAGGGGGGTTTCAGAAACTCAAACCAGATGGGCCACCAGCTCATGAACTTGGAGCCCCCCTCCCCAACTCCACTCTCTCTCACTGGCTTTCTCTCCTACACTTACAGGGCTACTTTGGCTCAATGAAATACTTAACTATGAAATAAAATGCCATAAAACTGACCTATTTATACTGATTGTAGGAATTTGATACTATGCCATTTATCATAAAGACGCTATGGCAGAGTAAATTAAGCGGTGAAAGTATTGTCTTTTCATCTTAAAACCCTCCGATTTTACATCAGATTTTCTTGTTGGAACAGCCGGGATAGACTAATGAATCCCCTTGACAGAGTAGTCTGACATTTTGTTTTCTTGCCAACAGTTAGATACCAATCTCATAACCATATGGTAAATATAGCTGGAGCTAAAGCCCCTATAGCAGCCATTAGCTTAGGTTAACTCTCTAGAAAAGACAGGAAACATCTAGCCTGGCTCTGTGAAATAGCAACCTACCAGAACCACTAATTAAGATATTATGACTAATTTAGGGCTGTGTGCTGGCCTATTTGCCAGACAAACCAGGTACAGTATGTTAATTTGTGAACTTTAGTGGTGGACACGCACACAGTGTCCTGTGGCCACCATGAAAATATAGTCCCCTCTTAGTACACTACTGTGTAGTCTACTTGGAGGATGTGCTCAATAGAGTAGATTGCAGTATACAAGAAGGCGCTCTGGGCTCAGGGGAGGCCAATCCATGACTGATAGTGTTCCATTGTGTGTTTTTCTATCCAGGTTTGCTTTTACTCTATTGGCAGTGTGTTTGGGATCATTGTCATGCTGAAAAATGAAGCTCTTACCGGTCAGATGCTTTGCAGACAGTATTGCATTGGTGGATTTGAACCAAAAATTTCAAATTCAGATTCGTTGTTCCACAAGACATGTTGCTACTGATTTTCAGTCCAGTTCTTGTGTAATTTGGCATACCTCAGCCTTTTCTCCCTGTTTGCTCAAGCCTCGTCAAAATTGGCCTCAGTGGAGATGAAGTAGTCATGCTAAAGGAAGGTAAACAGTAGATGGATCAGCTGAAAGGTCAGATGCAGCTTTTAGATCCTATGTCCAATCTTTGCTGGATGTTTTCCTATTTCTTAAGGACAATCCTTTCAGATACTGTTCATCTGCAGTAGCTAGTTTTTTTTAGGTCTGCCACTTCTTCTTTTGTCCCCCACTTGTCCAGTTTCCTCAAAACTTTTATGGACACACTGCACAGCATGCTGAGCTATGCCAAGTTTTCGACTAACAGCTTTCTGGGAATCACCTTCTCGGTGTACAAATCCTATTTTATTTTTGGCTCCAGATTTTTGCGCTGTGCTGAGCCTCATAACTAACTCTTCTCATGATTTCATTCTTTTTTACTAAGGTTGCTGGTTTCCACTATCTATCTCAAGAGTGGTGTCAATCATTTCAGCAAGGCAGAAAATAGGTGCGTTTCTCTAAATGTCAAGCCGTCAAACGGCTTCTCTGAGCCCAAAGTAAAGCTGTACACACATGTGCACGCACTGTTAAAGAGGAAGAGAGAGAACTACTGCATAGTCTGTTCATTAGACACATGGATTTAATGAGTCTGAAAAGAAAACTGGCTGTTAGAAGTGCACTAAATTAGTAGGTTCACATGGATTTCTTTAGAACCAAAATGGGAAATTTGCCACATTAGCAATGCACTTTCATTTGCAGACATTTTTGAAAAGACATCAGAGGCTTTGTGATTTTATACCAACTGTGATCAATCCTGCACTTAAAGTAAATTCACCAGCTGCTAATGACATTTATGACACAGCATGGAGACTATATGGCACTGTAACCAAACAGAAAGAAAAAGAAAAAGACTGAGAAGTCCTTAAGAATTAAATTAGGGTTTCCCTGGCAGAACCTTCCACATAAATGGCCATAAAGATGACAAAAGCATGGCAATCATTAAACTTTGGCCATTTTATCACTCTGAATGGTGTTTGTTGCCCACAGATTTTATTGATGTTTAATGGGAAAGATGGCGTAGAAAAAAAAAAAAAACTTCAGTGTTCATTAATGTATCAGAAACATTAGAAAAAGCACTCATTAAACCACTGGAAGTGATGTAACGTACAAGATACAGCACTGATCCCATTAGCATCAGCCGCTCGTACAACAACATAGTTATGGGTACATGTTGAGAAAGAGCTAAAGAGTTTTGGCCAACAGTGAGCTTTCACTACAGCAGAACAACTTACATTTAATAGTATTATTTAGTTGCTGTGATTTAAGCCAGTTTTCTTTTACGGTCTTCTTTTTGCTCAAAACTTGAACGAAAGGCAGATAATCAGCTGGAATTTTTCATATGTATTTTTCAGCTAGGGTACTCAGTGCGTAAGCATAGCTGTCCTTGAAGATATTTAGTTTTTTAGTACTTTAGTATAATTTGCCTTGTGTGCTTTTCCAACAATGCAGCCTCTGGCCTTTTTAAGAGAACTGTGAGACTCACTCTGTGGTTCTTTCAAGCTATGCGACCTTGTTGCCCCTGCACTGGCTTATAGCCTTTACAGTCAGAGTGGAAGCTTTCCAGCTTGTTGATGGTGTGAGAGTGTGTGGACTTGTTCCATTATGCCAAGATACAGTGTGTATGCGTGCTCACATACATGGCAGACATGAGCTAGTTATATCTGTAGCAGGGAAAAACTGATGCAGTGCTCTGTGCTGTCAACAGTAAGGAACCTAACAAAAAGCCAGTATGACATGGGCATGCAAACACCGTGTAAGCATATTCCTTCACACACTTATATACACCTCAATGCTGTGTGCTGGAGGAAAAATACAACTTTTCAGCTTCAGCACCTGTTTTGCCACATTCACTTACAGCACGAAAGTCAATCTGCTATTTAAAGCACACCCGTGTATTTTCTTATTAAATAGGTTAGGGACTTCTTCCTGCATAGAGCAAACAAGTGCTTGAGCTGGCTCCACAGTCTGCAGAATGACGTGGAGACAGGAACAATCGGCAGTTTGTGTATCTGTTGTGACTGAGAGGTCAGTGGCACTAAACGGTGATGTTTGTGCACTCACGCTTAGCCAGGAGCTATGACTATCCTCATTTTCTGATTTTACATGTGGTTGTGTGTGTCTGAAAACAATCCTTAAAGAAGACAGATGTATATACCTTAGAAGATTACACCATCAGTTTTGCTGAAGTGGCAACCTCCAGGGCTGAAAATTGAAGCCAAGGCGGACATGCCAAAAACTGCAGTTCTTTGATTGGCCAGCTGAGGCTGGCTCCAAAAGTGGGTCAATCCCCATAGACTCCCATATTAAAATGCAAACTGTACAGCAGAAATAAACATGTTTATAGCCTAATATAAATAAAACTTTTGGTTTCAATGTCTAATTGCTTAAGAAAACCAAGGGACCTGGGATAAGGTTACCAGGGCCCCAACCTGGAGCCAAGCCCAGAGCAGAGTGCTTGCAGGAGAGCGCCTGGTGGCCCAAAAGCACAACATGATCACGCCCTCCTGTGAGCCTATCTCCTACAGGGATGGCTGTACTGGTTTGGTGCTTTGTGGATCAGGTGACAGTCAGGGGCAGAAATCCTGGCAGTCTGATCCTCAGTTGATGAATCTGGCGGGGACTGGTGCAGTGTCTGCAGTGAATGTAGATGATCGGCAAGAGCTGAGCATGAAAACAAACCTGTTGATTTACCTTTTTATCCTATCCTCAGTATGGCTACTAGCTCTGGGTAGTGACCAAATTTTGCCTACAATATTAGAAAGAAACCCCAACAATCACACTACCCTCTATGAGCAAGCACTTGGCAACAGTGGGAAGGAAGAACTCCCTTTTACCAGGACGAAACCTCCAGAAGAACCAGGCTCAGCTAGGGGCAGCCATCTGCTGCAACCAGTTGGAGGGTGAGGGGAACGAGAAGAGAGCAGGTCTACATTCTCATCCCAAATGGTCACGTCTGGCTTAAAAACAAAGAACGAAACATGGCAACAGCCAAAATGCCAAATCCAAGACTTTTTAAAAGCTTCTATAATCCAATATATGATATCACCATGGCTACATCCACATTTACATATGATCACTAGAGTGTCGGCCTCCAGGGGTGAAAAAGACAGCCAACATAAAAGTGCCAAAAAGCTAGCAAATTTGTCTAGTGGCCACCTGAGGCCCACATAGACTCCCATGTTAAAATAACCAGCTTTACAACATTAAGAAGTATGTTTACATCCTGGTATAAAAAGGTTTTGCCTTGGGGTGAATGTTTTTTATTTATTTTTTTAATGAGTCTTTCAACTGGATGCTGGCATGAGGGGCATAGCTGCTTTAAGGGACAGGTTTCAGGCATCTGGAGCCAATCAGCGTCTGTTAGGACTCTTCTCCACTGACTGGAGTCACTGAAATCGAAGTTTCTGCCGTGTTCTACCGTTCGGAGCATTTTAATGGAATGTGTACTACAGCCCGTCAAAGAGGTTTGTGCTTCATTTGTGGTATACCTGCCAACACTCCTGTTGTTCCACGGTTTCTCCTGCCTTTTGCAGTTTTTCCCAGGGAACTCCCATAATTTAAAATGTGACCCTCACATTTGATTATGAATAATTGGAATAAATCCATCTGCAAGCTTTGTGTGTTAGTTTGATGTTACCCAAGTTGACAAATTGCATATGAAATGGAGTCTGCATACACAATCCATGCACTACATCTGTCAGTGAAAGCTGGCACCCACAACCTAATTCAAGGGATGTGTATTGCTAATCTGTGCACAGACTGGAGCCACTCAGCGCTGACTTCAGGACTCCCCCTGAGGATTTTAAACATAGCTTTGACTGAGAATAACCCAAAGTAATAATAGAATTATGCAATTCATTTTTGTTTGCTCCTATCTGGGAACATTCAGCATTTTTTAAAAGACTGATCCCTGCCAGTAGGAAAGCCTGAAAGAAGCATAATGGGTCAAGACAGACAAGGCTTTTTAGATTATTGATTTTGAACAAACTCCAGAGTTTATAAAAAATTAAATAGAAATTTCAACATCCAGCGTGAGACTTAACTTCCTACTTAAACCTACCTACCCTGCATGTGGTATAGCAACACAAAAACATATTTAGCAGGCTACCTCAAGCCTGGACATAGTTAGATTTTGCCATCAAAGTCATTTATATATTCAAATTTGGCTCCTTAAAGGTAAGGTGGAGGATGTAGGATACAATCAATAAAAATGCAATCTGTCTCAAATACCGCTCAGATTTTTTTTTTCTCCTGTTTCTCCTCACATAAGCGGTACAGGCATGTGCACGGTTACCTCTCACCAGCACATTAACAACTACTTTCCCTTGTGTTCCATAACAGAAGAATCCCGATTGTGTAACGTTTGTCAAACCAGTTTTTTTCCCCTCCTCACTGTTTAAATACCACACCAAAAAGTTGCACACAGAGGAAGGACCCTCCCCCTCCCTGTGATTCATTCTCATACAAGCGTAAGCAGCCGCTGCATACCATAGAGAAGTATTCCATTGCTGCTACAATTATTATGTCTTCTTCATTAGCATCATCATCATTGTTGCTCTTGTTGTAGTGCCAGATCTCCGTGCCAAGTTGGTGTAAATGAGAATTATGCACAACTATGTAGCAGTTGGGGTTAGGTTGCAGATAACGCATCTCCAAAGAAATGTTCAGCTGTTTAGTTTGTTTCTTTTTCTTAAAGTGCAGATTAAGATTGGACCGATAAGTCTGAATAGTAAAACAAGCCAAACTATATAGGGACAAGCAGCAAAAGGAGAGGGATATTTGGAGAAAAAAGAGTGAGGATGTGAAGATGTGAAGTCAGGAGAAAGCGAGGAAGGGACTCAGCAGGTGCTTGAGTTGAAGAAACTCAACTCTGGGTCAAAGAAAGACTTAGTCAAGGGGATTTTCCAGTGCGTTTAGGGTCTCTGTAGTATTATGTCACTCTTACGGCTCCATTAAACCGTAATGAGGGTGTTACCTAAATTATAATGTCACAGTGGATACTGCCAGCAATACTATTACACTTGGCTTCATAAAATATCAAACCTGTCACTGTATCAGCTTTTCTGTATGACAGTATAGAACATAGCTCTGGTAAATATCTGGAAGTAAGAGGGAAAAAAACTATAGGAATGTGAAAATTTGACTTTGGTACCGATCAAAGCGTGGCACTGGCCACTGTTGGGACATGCTCAGCAAGCACGAAGGCACAGAAACCACGTCAGATGCCATTGTGAGAAAAAAACACTAGGGCACCGTGCCAGAGGGTAAATATTCACTTGACGATAGTGTGCGTGCTGATCTAGTGTACACACCCTCTGCCCACAGATAGGAGGAGTCTTTTATCTTAAACTATACACACACAGGCTCAGTAATGGTGATCAGACACAAAACTAACAGCACAGAGCAGCAAGAAACTGCTGATCAAGCATCTTTAGTGAACATGGAAAGTGTTACAAAAAATAATAAAATGATAAACTAACAAATATGTATTTAAAGTGAAACTGTGTGGAGAGTTATTGCATGTAATATGCTTGTAATGTGTTTTACGCTCACACTTTACTACTTTTAGAGTCCGCCTTGAAAATGTGTAAGTTAATGTATGAGCTAAAGGCTTCGGCCACTTGTCATTCCTTAACTAAATGCTGCAATAGCTCTGCTTTTCTGTTCCCTCCTCTATAATATGTTATTCAGTTCCTTTTCAAAGAGCGTCCTTTTTCTATGGATCGCTGGCTGAGCCGCAGAAATCGAGAAACAGAGGCGTTTTTTTGTCACCGACGGGAGCAATTTGATGCTTATCGTAATTTCAGCGCGCCATTTGGTCTCCGCGCTGTGTCGTGACCAGCTACTGCACAAAATGTTACAATTTTGCAATAGGAAACATTAAAGTCGACCACAAAAAGCTGGCCTCGTATGGCTGCAGACCACAGTGACAGAATGCACCTGAGGAGCTTCTCAAAGGGACTGTTTGTGACTCTGTCCCCTTCACTGTCTAAACAAAACTAATAAATGTGCTCAGAGCCAAGGTCCATTTCTAAAATACACACAAGCACGTAATTATTGGCAGCTAATTGGCTAGCATAGCGTTACGGTACAGGGACAGCAAGGTCATTAAAAAGACATTTCCTGTTTGAGTTCCCCGATGCTTTGACCGATAAGCACAAAGACACACTCTTATATTACTGAAGATTGCAGGCACCAGTCTAAAAGTGGAGAAGTTGATGCTGGAAGGTGTCATAATGTAATTTTTGTTCATGTAGGCCTATTTGAGTCAGACCCAAGTGTTGTTCAAAACACTGTAAGAAAGAGTTATGCTCTCCATTACGGCAACAGCAGTCAGTAACTAGGTAAGTGTGCTTGAAACAAAATTTGTGGCACCTGACTTCTTCCAAAGGAGTAACTTGTGTTTACACCAACTGGGCTGATAAATGAAACGGTTCTTTGATTTGCCACTTAAAAGCTGGCTCCAAAATTGAGTTAATCCCCAATAGACTCCAATGTTAAAATAGCATAGAACAAAAACAAACAGGTTTCTATCTGCTTCCATCTTCCTAACAACTATACTTGGGATAAACTCACCTATTTGAAATCCATCCATTTTCCTATCTGCTAATTCGCTTTAGTTTTTGTTTGTTTGTTCGTAACGCTAAACTCGAGTCTTTCAAATGCAAGCCCACAAACCAGTGGATGAAGTCACGCTGGCCACATAAATCTTTTTCAAATCTCGAATGGTAAAGAAAGGCCTGCCCTCAAAGTATTCTGCCGACTGAACGATAGAAATCTGTTTTTAAAGACTCACCAAAGCGGCGTATAAGTAATCATCTCTATCAAACTGTCAAAATATTTCACTAAAACCAGAAACTTCAACCTTATTATGGTTCTACGGAACAACTCTGGTGTCAATGTTCTCAAATTTTGTATCTTTTATCCTACACCGAACTTCACAACAATCCCTCAAATGGTGGCCACAATTTTTCCATCTGGACTAAAATAAACTGATACTGATAACGTTATTCCAGTTGCTGTTTGAAGTGGCTGATTCTTGATGGTTCCGTCCATCAGCGTAACTAGTAAAAGCTAACAAAGCTTTTTTTGTTTTAATTTTCAACGCTTTATTGCACCTCTGTCAGTATTATATTTTAGTTTTCTTGAACTGTGACGTAATACCTCAGTGTTATTGTTTCCATCCTTGCATACATGCACCTATTGTAGCCTGACGTAACCTTAGACTCAGACCCACTTTCTCTACATCACAGGAAAGGAAGGAACATGCTCGAGCTTGAGCCGGCCAGGAGAACGGTAAGCAGGCAATACCTTCGGTCAAGGGGTGATGACCTCATAATTTTATGCTGTTCACCCGCAGTTATGCAACAATCCCAGCGCCACCCATGTTGGCGAGGCTAGGAAGGAAGCGCCGAGGACAGACAGATCTCCCCCTCACTCTCTCCGGGGGCCAAGAGTAGAGACAAGCCAGAGCTCAGATATGATTTTGCAGGAAGGAAAAGAGAAGGGAGGGGAGCACTGGATAAGACCGTTGCTGTTGCTTTATTTTATCCTTTCGCTCTCTTAACTGTGACCCAGACCTGTGTTATGAATGCCACAGAGGTGGAGTTATTACAGACACAAAGGCAAGCCAGGTCTAATCTTGTTACTATTCTGTTCACTAACAATACAGGGCTCCTTTTATGGGGGCCGCTATTCAGATCCATGTAGTTCAAGAGGAACTGAATGAAGCAAAACTTAGGCAGTGCCAAGAGTGGCCACTGCCACTTCATGCTGCCTGAAGTGGTTTAGTGACTCGCCTCTGGGCCTTGTGACATTTTTAACATTCCTGAATTCACCTCAAAGTCTTGTCTGTTCTCTTTCGCTTTCCTTTGCAGTCATTTACTGAGGTTGTTCTTGGCTGACTAGCAGGTGATTGAAGTGCTGTGGACCACGGGGCGCCTCAGTCTAGCTTAAAAAAAAAGAGAGAGAGAGAGACAATTTCTACATCAGGAAGCTTCTGTCAGCTGAAGGGGTCCACACAAGAAGCTGTGAACAAGGAATGCATACACACCCATGCAAGCCCATCTAAGTACCAATGCTGGAGCTATTTGGATTCATTCACCTTGTATTTACAAAGTCACTGCAAACAGCGTCCATGCCTACCCCAAGTGCCCATCTCCTCCCTCATTCTTCTGCCACGACAGGGCACTTCATCACCACAATCTCTCCACCCACCTAGTAGAAAAGATTTGACACGATGCTGGAAGAGGAAGTGGATCCACACCCTCCTGGCGAGCGATCAACCGCTACAGAGCTCACTACCTGTCTGCCTCTGCTGTTACAGTCCGACAGTCGTACCCTCTCAACCCTCCACCGCGTGAGCAGCTAAAATCTAAAATCTTTTCTGTTTAAATGAAATGATAAACATTTTGGAAGCATGTATTTTTGCTTCCTTGCTGAGAATGTAACTCATGTCTTCTTTATTCCCCTTTTTGTATTTTCTTGCCCTGAGCCAAATTTTGTGGCCGCTGTGTGCTTTGCACAAAGTGCACTGGAATGCAAGTGGTTAAGAAAATGGTTGGATAGATTTGGATAGCTTACAGTGTGCAAATACTCTAGTATTCAGTTCAATTCAGTTTTATTTATACAGAGCATAATCACAACATCGGCCGCCTTGAGGCGCTTTATATTGTAAGGTAAAGACCCTGCAATAATACAAATACCAGCATGGATGTGAACACCCAAAATACCCTTTATACTGAAAGTCAACACCTGAACCTCACAGGCATTGTTTCTTTCACGAGTACTGCACTAAGTGCTTGGCCAGAGCCAAAACAATTAAAGTATATCACTGTGCAAACACTTGGAGACTTCCACTGTATCAGTAAATCTGTATGTTTACCATAACATATCAGTTTCTCTGTTCGCTATAACTGCAAATATAACTTCATAACTGCAAAGGCACACTCTGAATAACACACACAATCTTTATCATTCTGCTGGGCACCATTTCTTAAGTGGACCATGCAAACACTGGCAGACTTCTTTTTCCTTCTTCATCCTCGACTCTCATCTACTAAAGTTGTGCTTATAAAAGTAAATTGCATGTCTATAAACTAACCTCCTGGGTTTGTGAGCCCATATTTGAAGTTTCGTCATCGCAGCAAAACAACCCCCAAATTATGT
>VUQJ01014492.1:2807-17404 GCA_015108635.1 Andinoacara biseriatus
AAATTTTTTCCCCTCCCCCCCCCCCCCCCCCCGGCTGAGCATTTTATTGAACTCTGTATATATACTGCTCATGCACATACTCTGCACTACTCAACCCCCCTGGACTAAGTCTTTTATTGCACTGTATATATATATTATTGCACTTCTGTGTATAATCTGCTCCTGTTATCATACGCTCTTTTTTTAATCCCCGCTCAAGCACTTCTGGTGAGATGCAATCTGCATTTCATTGAACTGTACTTGTGACAAAAGTAATGACAATAAATTGAATCTAATCTAATCTGTACAATAATTCCACTTTGGAAAAAAGAACACTTCAAAGAAATCATTAAAAATTACCATGAAATTCACACCCATGATCAATGCATGTAAATTTCTGACCACAACTGCACAAACTACCCAATTTTTGCTGTCATATCTGTCTGGTAATGTCTACAAAAAGTTAAGATGCAAGAAATGGCGAAACAGTGCAAGTGTACTTTGGTATAGCTGTGTCATGGCAACAACTATCACCAAATCCTCTCTGGATGCAGCAGGTTTGTGTGGTCTTTTTTTTTAAACACTATGCTGACCTTGCAGAGCTACAGCCTCTTCAACACGCTCCAGCTCCCAGCTGAATCCACCAGATCTCGACTACTGTCAAAGCTCAAACCACAGTTATTACCCAGCAATGTGCAATAACTGTCAGCTTCCATTCCTGTTCGTCCCAGCGACCCTTGCACACAAAATCCGATCTAAAACCTGAACAAAAAGCATGAACAGAAAGAAACACTCACGTAATTTATTAGAAGTTTAGCAACATGTTCAAATTAATATAAGAAAGTGAGAGAGAAATTGTTTTGGCCTAAGTCTGTGCCAGGTCTCCAGTGTTGCACAGCAGGAAAGGAGGCCCTGTGCCTATTGAGTGCCTGACCTCAGAGGACAGCCAAGCACTCAGCTCCAACAGTCCACAGAGCTACAGCTGTGCTTTCCACACAAAACTGTTTGTCACACAAAATCTTAAACCCTTCAAGCATGTAAGCTGGAAAGGGTTTTGTGCTTTATGATGAGCAAAATATATGGCAGACTGCTTTGGCACAGTTACCAATTTTTGTGAAACTATTGTGAAATGCTGTCCCATCTATGGAGCACCTGCAGGATTTTTACTGGCACGAAATTTTGTTGTTTTTTGGGGGTGGGGGGTACTACACACATAAGCATGTTTAGTCATTTAGTCCATTACCTGACTCTGGAGGAATTTTCTTGTTATTTGGGGCATTTGATAAGCAAAAATGCATTTTAAGCTTTAGAAAATTAAACCCTGAGTACAAAAAAATGCTTACGTGGAGGGAAAAACCCTGAAAACAGAGAAACAGGAGAGGTTAGGGCAAGCCAGATTTCATTCGTCTCACGACACACAGTTGCTATTTTTGACAGCAGTGCCTTTCAGGTTTATCCTTTGATACAAAAAAAAACTTTCCATTACCATCTAACAGGGTTTACAGTATAACTCAAGTAAACTACTAAGGTGTCACAGAAGCCACAAGCAAGCTAGACATTAACAGTACAGCTGTTCTGGTGGCAGCTGCTGGATGGGACTTTGTAATCGCTGCTCGAGAAATGTCCCAGTGAAGCCAAAGTTCGAAGTTCCTCTTCGGTCACATCTTGGGAGGCCCACTATAAACAAGCTGATAACACTGGGTGGGCAAGTTCCTTTGCATTTCACACTGTCATGTCCCCCATGTGGGATGACAGCACACTGTTTGTGTACACTTTTTCCTCCAGCTTCATAAATTCCCAGGGAAAGCCTTCAGTTACAGCTTCCTCTCCATTGTTGCACTGTTTCAACAGCACCCACCCCTACAATGTGGGCAATGTGGGCAAAGACCCAAAATCCATAATCTCATGCCTCAAAGCTGGTACAGTAGCCTGGCATTAAATCAATCTTTTGTTTGTTTGTTTTTTAAATTACAGGTATTAAAAGTATGAAAGGGGACTAATATCTCAAACCAGTGTTGTGACAAACTGTGTCACTTCGAGTGGCATCTTGGCTCCAAATCCAGCCAAGTGCAGGTTTATTACCAGCAGCATCAGCTAGTTTTGGAGAGCATAACAGCTTCGTGGCACATTAGAAGTAGATGACTAGTCGTCTTGTTTCACGTGTAAACAGACTGGGGTCTGGGTCAGCCAGTTAGACAAGGCTATTGGATAAAACCCCCGAGGCTACATCTGACACCTGACAGAAGCATAAAACAATAAATGTCACTACATCTATAGTTAAACACAAATACAATAGCGATAAACACCTTGTCGTTAAAGGTCACACATGTGCGTGACACCGCGGCTTCATTAGAAACCCAAGTGCCACGAAAACTAACGTTAAAAGCAGCTTTTCCTTGGTACAAGGAACCCCCGTTGCATTTCAATTCACTTACATACCAGATAATCCATGTACTATCGCTGACCAGCCACAGCAGCACGAACTGGCTCTTTAGTAATCCCGTTATTTCTTCAGTGAGTCCAAATTTTAAAGGAATTTTCACCACACGTCGCTTTGTATCCCCCGCCTTTCGACAGTCAAAGGAAAATAAAAACCAGCCCTTTCGGAGGGTTTGCAGGCAGGAATGTAGCCGCCTTCTTCGCCAATAAACCAAGTTTCAGTGCAGCGGCGTCTCCGGTTGTTCAAAGAGACGAGAGTCGCCGGGGTGGGGAGTGTATTTCTGAACAAACAAGCCCCTTTTTTCACCGGTGGACTTCCAGTTTTTATCACACAATATCAGTAGAGTGTTTGGTTGAGGAAATTGTAACGAAGCCTTCAACAATACGTCACGCGCATTTTGCGCACGCATCCCGGTCACGTGACCAAACACATGGTTCGTTTATTTTCCACTATGAGACGCACACAAATAAATAGGTCTTCTGTTTATTTATATTTTTATTCTATTTTATTTTATGGATTTTCTGTAGATTTCGCTGATTATTTCTGTTCATGTTTTCATCGCGTTTCTTATTATTTAATAACAAATAATCCCTCGGCGTTGAAAATGAATAGATTTTGTCATATCCTAATCTGTGTTGCAGCCAAACGCCAAAATAGGGATTATGGACTATACAGAGATGTATAAATTATTAAATCATTATATAACATTAAACATTTGGCTCAGATGTCATTTTCAAAAGAAGGGGGCGATTCTGGCAGATTCTGCTGCCTGGAGTATTTATGTCATGTCAACTGGACCAAAAAAAAAAATACTGTACTTATGTACATTCCACCAGACCACTGGTATTCACACATATCTAACATCTTTTAATTTCAGCTGCAGTTTTCTACAATATTATCAAGCTTTCAATCAGACTAAACCAACTTCTGTCATATACATACATACATTATAAATAATGAATGAGAAGAGATCACATGGTAAGCATACATCAGCAGGAAAGACTGGTTCCTAAACACACCTGAAGAAGGTGGTTAGAAGAAATAATGCATATGCAGTTGTATAACAGCTTACCATAAAGAGTCATGTAAAGGAACTCTAATGTAACTTGAAGAAGCAGGACAGTTTTATTGCCTACCACTATGGAACCCTCCGGGAAAATGTAAACATGCTTTAATCCCATTACCTTCCCCACCGGATTTCAAATTAAACTCTCTGTGGGCATAGCTTCAAATTAGCAGGACAAAAGTAGTGAGAATTATCTAGAGCAAAGAAAAATTAGAGCTCACACAATGTAATTATGTGATATCAGTGTAAATCAAAAGGCTTCTTATGTGATGCAAGCTGCATGCTGAAGTAATTTTTAGCCCTGGAGACCACATCCCTCTTCAATATTTAATGTGATGTGCTATTAAGGAAACCTCTCTGAAGTCAGTAAATTAAGGTGAAATGGACATCCTGTGGACAAGTATGTAAAGTGTGGATAAGTGGTTAGAAGACTCAAAAGGATAAAACTGCTTTTGATACAATTTGCAGAGAATTTCAAACGTGTAATATATACATTAACATTCTCCATTTCCGGAAAGCTGGCTCACTCAAATGTGAGTGGAGAGACCCCTGCTGGCCTATAGGTACACACATGGTGGCTGAGATAACAGCATTTAGATATACAGCATATCATTCATTTAGAAGAGCTTCCAGCACCCTCAAATACACGTGCACACCCACAAACACACACACACACACACACACACACAAAGTCTCAAGGACAACCCACATCCAGGAGAGAAGGTCAAACATGTACAGACATTTGTGAAAGAATGGGTCGCTCTCAGGAGATGGCCCCTTCCTTCCACCAGTGCACAAAGCCCATAAAGACATCAATGAGCAAATTTGGTGTGGACGAACTTGACTAGCCTGCAGAGAGTCATGACCTAAACCCAACGGAACACCTTTGGAATGAATTAGAGCGGAGACTGTGAGCCAGGCCTTCTCATCTAACATCAGTGTCTGACCTCACAAATGTTCTTCTGGAAGAATGGTCAAATATTCCGATAAATACTTCTAAATCTTGTGGAAAGCCTTCCCGGCCCCGCCCCCTACTTCAGGTCCGCGATTTGATGTCAAAAATATAAGACTTTTTGGCCCTTTAAGTTACTTTTTTGACGTTTTGCTAACTCCTCTTAATTGGAGTGGAAAGAAAATGTCAAAAAGGTAACCTAAAGGGTCAAAAAGTCTTCTATTTTTGACATCTTTTTTGATGGACATCGCATTAGACAGGCTAACCTTCACTTGACTGTAATAAGAAGCCTTCCGTGCTTTCTTCACATGCACTGCGTAAAAGGTGAACTTTGGAAAACTGCATGTCCTGCAGATCCAGTCAAGATGTGGGACAGAAGGTTGTGTAACCCCACACAAAAAGGAGAATCTGGTCACCCTACCTGAGTGACAAATGCCTTCATAATCTATTTTGTTATAAATCCATTCACTAAGATATTGAATGAAATAAAAATTGATTGAGTGATTAAAACACACACACACACACACACAGCTGTGAACTTAAAAATTCATTCTATTATCTTTCTCATTTATAATTAATTTCAAATACTTTCTTTATTCAGATGTTTACTTACATCATTGATATGATTTGCTTCTATAGCACTTTGGGCAATGTAACGCATTCATAAGCTTTCACCGAGAAACAAAACAAAAGAGAGCCACATGGGGGCAGTGTCTGCCAAATAAACTGGATTCCCTGTGCTGTCCAGTGCACGTTTGTCCCAAGGAAATGCTTACCTGCTGTGTGTAACGCCATGCAAACAAAGCTTAAAATGTTTGATTTAATAAAATCTAGTGTTTTGCTTTCCATGTAAAATTATATTTTTTAAAAAGCCTACATATTATGGGACATGAAATAAATCACTGAAAGCAATAGTTATGAGTTAATTAGAGGCTCCATCAGTTTGCCAGCCCTGAAGCTGCAGAAATAAATTGCATCCTTTCTGCAGAATAAGATCATTAACATGAACATTATTTCTATTTCAAATAATACCATAAAAATTTATGGGTGTTGAAATGTCAGCTCTAATCTTCCTCTTTTTTTTTTTATTATAATTTTTGCCCCTTTTGAAAGTTGGCATTAAAGATTAGTTGATAGATTAGTTGTATAGAATTGTATTCATTTTAAAGCTATTGGCAATAGGTTTTGGTATTTAGTTAAAATGAAGCGTGAACTGTAGGGCTCTGAATGATTTATGCCAAAAGTGTGACCTAAAAGACTCATAAAGAAATGTTACTATAGTAATTTTGTTGCATTAAACCAATTTGAGAAGAGCATTTTAAATATTTAGTTGGGCAGGAAACTTCCCAAGTCTTGTGCACAATTATGATTTGATTAGATTTGTATAGAATATAAAAATATGCTGGCTATAACAAATGAACATCCAGCATGCAGGGATGTCTTAAAGTAGACATAAGTAATTCCACCACTCAGTCATGAACTGAAAGTGGTATGAAGTGTTAAGAATGCAGACCAGTCAGTATGACATCAGTATTTTGTAGGCATTACATTTTGACCACAGGATCTCAACCTCACATCTCACCTACATATCCATCAGCTGCTGTCTTATCTCGAACTGGTGGGTCTCGTAGTGTGAGCATTTGCTTTAATAATCTTAAAACCACATGAAGTGATACATTTTCATTCCTTTTCTAAATAAATTTGCGTTTGTATTTCAAGAATTAGAAAACGGATTGCTTTGTAGGTAGTTATAATCTACAGGAAATATATTTAAAGGACAAAAAGTCCATTCGTTGCAATTGAATTGATGACTTCTCTTGTTCAAAAAAGTTGAAATGGCCCTCTTAATAACTTTAATTTCAGTATGTTCAAGGTTGTAGCTGCCATTAAGTGGTAATAATTGAATATTCAAAATATTGAGGAAATAGCTGAAGTTATTTCCTCAATATTTTGAGGAATATGTAAACCTTGTACCTTCCATTTTTATGCCCTTGCTCCACTGCTAGTAATTAACTACTGTGTAGTGCTTGAAGGTTAATCATTATGCATAATCTTAATTTGAAATAATTATGTAGTGAAGTAGCCTGGAGATTGCATACCTTTAAAGGACATTACCTCGAATGTGTAGACTACATTCAAAGAGTTCTTATCCTCACACGCAACATGTAAAACACCTTAGCGTGACCTCAGCACATACTTTAAAACTTAAAGCATGTGCTGATGTCATCAGCTGTTATTGTCTCCGCTCATGCTCCCTCGCCGGCTGGTTGGTTTGTGTGCGTTACGCCTTTCTGTGTATTAATCACTCAACAGGTCTGAAAAGCTTGCAGCGCTCACGGGCGGTTGATTTGTATCGTCTGGGTGGATCGCAGCGCTCTGTTGCTCCGCCCTCGATTATTCAGCCTGGTGGACGTGCGGCTGCTGCAGAGCGTGTGAAGGCAGAAGCGTCCGACAGGGGATCGGAGTGAGGCTGCAGGACTCCGATTAATGTTGTCGTAGGGAGGGAAAATAAAAATCCTTAATTCAGGTTCACACGCTGCAACCTCTGGATTAAAAACACCGCAGTGTTTTTCTCAGGCTTCTCCAACAGGGAGCACGGCACTGAAAGGATTTGCGCAAAACGCTGTTACTGAAGTTTGTACGCGGAGTTTCGAGAGTAGTTTCGGGTGGGCTGACCGAGCTAGCCCGGCTGCCCGCTGTGCCTCCCCTCTGTCACGGCCAGCCAGCCGTAAGTGAGCCCGCTGTCCTGCTCTCCTTCCAGCTGTGGTGAATCATGGCGCTCAAAGCCAGAGCGCTGTACGACTTCAACTCTGAAAATCCCGGCGAGGTGTCGGTGAGGGAGAATGAAATCCTAACTTTGTACGGCGAAAAGGACATTGAGGGCTGGTTAGAGGGGGTGAACAGCAAAGGAGAAAGGGGACTGTTCCCCGCTTCGTACGTGGAGATCCTGAGGAACGACGCCGCCTCCACGGTCAACAACAACAGCTGCAGCACATCTGGGGACTCCAGATACGCCAACATCCCATCCGGAGGGTTTGACGGCTCTCATAAACCTAAAGTTGAGAACTTTTCAAAACCGTCTGCTCCTGGTTATACCACTTTCTCCCAACCCCTGCAACAGCAGCAGCATCACAGTTACCAGCAGCCCAGCCAAGGGAGCGATGATGACTGGGATGATGACTGGGATGACAGCTCCACTGTGGCAGATGAGCCAGGCACTATAGGAGGACGGTACCATGACTATGAAGGCAATGGGCCCTCTACTTACAGATTGACAACATCCTCAGTGTCAAGAGGTAATGCACAACAAGCAAAGAGCTCTGCTACAGTCAGCAGGAACCTGAACAGGTTCTCAACTTTTGTTAAGTCAGGGGGAGAGGCGTTTGTGCTCGGGGAGGCATCTGGCTTTGTGAAAGATGGGGATAAAATCTGTGTGGTGATGGGTACGTATGGTCCAGAGTGGCAGGAGAACCCTTACCCATTCACCTGCGCCATTGATGACCCCACTAAACAGACCAAATTCAAGGGCATGAAAAGTTACATTTCCTATAAGCTGACACCCACACACACACAGAATCAAGTGAACAGAAGGTACAAGCACTTTGACTGGCTCTATGCTCGGCTGGTGGAGAAGTTTCCTGTTATCTCAGTGCCGCACATTCCAGAGAAGCAGGCCACAGGGCGCTTCGAGGAGGACTTCATATCCAAGAGGAGGAAGGGCCTCATATGGTGGATGAACCACATGACCAGCCACCCTGTGCTGGCCAGGTGTGATGTTTTCCAGCACTTCCTCACCTGCAACAGTGCAGACGAGAAGGCCTGGAAGCAGGGGAAGAGGAAGGCAGAGAAGGATGAGATGGTTGGGGCCAACTTTTTCCTCACCATCAGCCCCCCACCGGCTCCGCTAGACTTCCAGGAGGTGGAGAGCAAAATAGACGGATTCAAGACTTTCACCAAAAGAATGGACGACAGCACCTTGCAGCTCAATGCCACTGTCAACGAGTTTGCCCGAAAGCAGATCAGTGGCTTCAAGAAGGAGTATCAAAAAGTCGGGATGTCATTTAAGGTCCTCAGCCAAGCCTTCGAAATGGACCAGCAGGTATATTCTGTAGGACTCAACCAGGCTATCTCCTTCACTGGGGACGCATTTGAAGCCATCGGAGAATATTTTGCTGAGCAGCCGAGCAAGGATCTCGACCCAATCATGGATTTGTTAGCGCTTTACCAAGGACATCTGGCAAACTACCCAGACATCATCCATGTCCAGAAAGGTAAACCCAGTCATACACATTTTCTAGATTTATCACCTTTTGCTTTGAGGAGCCTCAGTAGTCAAATTATTATTATTCTATTATTCTTTTGATTTATGACACATCAGGAATGAATTATAACGATTGTAAACAAACGTATGCTGGGAACACAAAAGCCCAAACTGAACTGCAAAGCCAGGAATGTGTGAGATGCACACAATTCAGATCCAGAAAAATTCAAATGTTTCACAATCCCAGTGTTCCAGTCCATTTCAAACTCACCACATATACACATGAAGCATGTGGCAACTGTGGGATCATAAATACTGTTTCTAGACTTTAGTTATAACCACAGGTTTGGCTGAGGCACAGCCAACAGGTTTCAAAGTAAAGCAATAAGTGTGTTTTCTAGCTGTCACAAGATAAACAGGGAAATTTGTCTGAGACATAGTTGCTGTTGTTCGACTGCAGCCAAGTTATTACACAGGCTATTGTATCTTTGCAAAACAAATAGCCAGTATTTGCATTTAGAAATGGGTTTACTCGCTGCGCCCACAGTTTGCCTCACCTGTCGAAATGATTGGGTGGAACCTTTTGGTCTCTGTTTGAGTTTCCATTGCTTGTATCACATATTAGTGGACGCAGAGAACGTCCTTCCCTGACGAAGCTGAGTCATCCCTAAGGGATATCCACTTGTTTTTTTAGTCTTTACACAGATTAAGTAAATTGTTAGACTAATCCAGGCTGTCCTCCTACAGGGCCCTGACCCACTAATTGCTCATTGTGTGGCAAAATGTCACTCTCATGAGAGGCAACACTGTTACGCAAAAGGCACCGTGGAAGTGCCTTTTTCACAACCGCTGCGGTATATGCTGCAATGTTGCTTCTTGAAAAGAGAGAATAATATTGCAAAAAGAAAAAGAAAACCCAAACAACTCGTCTGGTCTGTAGGTCATACCCGACGGACCGCCTTCTGCCTTTGTAATTACAAACTGAGGATCCTATCGGAAACAGTGCACTGTGGGACACAACAGAGGACACGGGCCAGGATACACTCACAGACGAATACTTTTCGTTCCAACGTCTTGTGCTTTGTCCTGCTAAACACATCTTCCTTGTGCTTAATTTGTTAGATATTTAAAAAAAAAAAAAAGGGAACTTTAAAACGTGCCAAAAGGACATTTTACCAGGGATTTATGTTGGGTCCCTAAAAAACATTGGGTCCTTTCACTCGATGACAGCAAGTAAGGAAACAGGACAGACTGTGTCGTGGCTGCGGTGGGATACCAACTTCCCAGTCAGCTCAAAATCAAGATTGCCACGTAGGCCACATACAGCCCCAAATAAGGTGACAGCCATTTACACAGTCTGGTGTGATAAGCCCAGCCTAATTCCACAGATAAGACATTTGGAAGACCTTGCTGCTGGCACAATATTAAGATGACAGAGCGGTGCAAACACAGCTGTGAAATAAAGACAAGACGGCACGCAGCAGATGAAAGGAAGAGCATATTGAATCTAAAATAACTTTGATCTCCTCTTGTTCTTTACTTATTCTGAGTCCAGTGGAGCCGGTTGTTTTTTTTCCCATATTAGTATTCACTTCCTTGTAACCATTCTTCAATAATCTATTTCAAAGAAGACAAAATTACAAGTTTATTCCAGCTTATCATATCTATAAGAGACTTATACTAAAATACTTATAGTCCTGCATGGTAGCTGCAGACATAGAGCATGTGCTTACTTTACATGCAATATTTCTAAATGTGTTCTTGTGTATGACTCCTGAATGGAAGCCTGTCACTCAGACTGGCCGAGGAGCATTAAATGCAAATACCTGCTGCAAAGGTATCCATGCAGGTATTAATATATTCAGGCTCCAGTGTGTATTTATATTGTCTGCTCACCTCGGTGTCTTGTATAATTAGCCACCACTTGACAACTGCTAGCTAATACTGAAGTGAAACACTATAATTAGAGCGATGGGTACCTGAATGATCAGGGTTTTTATGAAGGTATAAACTCTGAGAGCTTAGATTTCACTGTCATATCGTTGAAAAGACAATACTGTGGGGATGGGAACTTCAAGGTAAACCAGACACGGGCATGGGCTTCAATAATACTCTTAAACTTTCTTTTTCGTTCCCATCTTTTGCTCGGTTTTAATCTGGCGTCACCACATGTAGAGGAAGTGTCATTCGTCTCTCCCATTAGCCTCTTCGCACACGAAAAGAGGACAGACCACATCCTTTGTTGTCAGAAACCAAAACGCACGTTTCCAGAGCAGAAGTGGCATCAGCTGGGATTGAAAGACTTGGAATAACCAAAAAGTTAAAAGGAGATATTAACTTTATTTCCAGCTCAATATTTTTATTCTTGGACTCCATTTGAGTAGCTTCACATGTTCAAATTAATCCTGGGCTTTTGTGCAGCCCCTCACTTCATCCTCTGTCTGAAGCAAAGCATTCCTTTAAAGCCAGCTTTCTTCTGATTGGCTGGCTCTTTTAAACAGAAGGTTAAAACAACCCCTGGGTGGGGCTTCTATGATCACACAGTGTTATACCTGGTATATCCGTATTTGAGATTTCTCCTCTCTCTGTTGTCATACGGAGCCAAGAGTGTTTAAAGCGGGATAAAGCCTGAGCTTTTGTCTCGCGGGGATCATTTGAACACATGCTGGGCTCCTTATTTGAAATTTTAGTCATATTAATTGTGAGCACCCACATGATAACAGCATCTATATGACAGAAAATAAGGGAAAGCAAAAGGGTAAACACAGGTAATCACAGCGTCATGTTTCCTTTTTTTGAAGGTTACCTCTGTAGGTGGACTTGCACAGATATGATGGTTTTTATCTGTGATAAAAACCCGGCTTATCAGTCTTTATGAATAGCTGAATGCTATTTTTAGTTCCGGTTTCTGTCTCACTGGGATCACAGACTCCAGGCAGGTTTTTTTTAGTTGTCTGAATGCAAGTGACTAGTGAAATGTGAGCTTTCCTGCAGAGGGACATTGACCATCACCCTATTGATCTGCGCCTCCGCAGGGACCACATTAGCTGTTAGAGTGCAGCCTAGCAGGGACAGTGCTAGCTCACACTGTTGACATCATATATGGCTTTACTTTAGAAAGCCTGTTGAGCTTTACAGCCTGTAATCTAATATTGAGACTTGCATTGTTGCAGTTTCCACTAACTTGAGGCTCTTGCGAAAGGGGGTTAGGATTTTTGCCATCCAGGAATAGCAATTTGTGTCGATTGTCAAAGAATAAGCAAAGACAGAACAGTTCAAATGCTTCTGTTCAGCATAAATCACATCAAAAGAGCAGTAACATGAACACAAATATTTTTAAAAAAACCCCAACAACTTTTGACTCTATATTTTTGGTCTATATTTAGTTTAGCTGCTGTCAGTATGTAGAAGTGAAAGTGCAGTTTTTTCCTTTGAGTTGGTTTTCTGTGTTAGCCAACTTTAAACAACAGCCTCTTTGGCTGCTGAAATTTCCTGTTCAGACATAAATGTGTGTGATAAAACTGAGCACGACATTATTTCCTGATCTCTGCAGTCAAAATAATATTATACCATTTCCTCACAAAATGTTGTTTTTAATCAGTCAATTAAAAATGCTCAGACACTGCAAGATTTTATCAGGCTTATAAAGTAGTAATAACACATTGTACTTGGACGTAAAGAGGAAGTTTACTGTTGCTTGCTATCTATTTTAATCCCATAGACTGCACACATAGCCCACATTCAATAAGAGAGCATCTATAAGTTAACTCTAAGTGGTGAAGGCAAAATATTTTTTCCTTTCTTTTTATTCTTACTCTGACCTTTTTTTTAAATTTACGCATTTCATTCCCTTGTTAATTTTACCAATTCAGCACATCCTTAAGAGCAGTATTTTTGTCTGATCTCATCAATTTTTATCACCACATGGAGTTATAAAACAATGGCAGGCGAGCAAAAGGAAAGCATCGATTTACAAGGATGTCAGGCTTTCCTGCTGAGTCAGCCTTTCAGCAGGCACATCTTCTGTGCAAACTCAGTGGGTCCGTCTGATATATTGTTGAAGGGTATTTAAATGTCCTCTGATGCACAAATGGATGGCAGAGGTGACAGAGTGATGAGATGGGCATTTGCAGCTGGTTGTCCAGGTCACAGGCTCGCTGTAGCTTGGTGTTGTGTAACCAGGGATTATGTAAGACCTGAAACGGCTGCCTCCAGTAAGCCCAGGAGGGCTGGGTGCCACCTCCGTGCGGGGAGGACTTCTACACAAGTCAATATCGGGACTTAATCATCACTATCAGAGGTGGGTTTATGCACTTATCAGTATATCTGTGTCTAGAAAATATAATATATATATAATATAATATAAGCTTCATCTCAAATACAGTGAGTAGTTTTAAAACTGGAAGGTGAAGATGCCACAAGGAGAAGTAAATAAAACAGAAGTGATAAGTGAGAACTAAGACATCACGTAGAGTATGCTGTGAGACCTGCCATGTTATACGGTTTGGAGACAATGCCACTGACTAAAAGACAGGAGGCAGAGCTGAAGATGCTAAGATTTTCACTG
The DNA here is from genome assembly GCA_015108635.1 of Andinoacara biseriatus. Lineage (NCBI taxonomy): Eukaryota > Metazoa > Chordata > Actinopteri > Cichliformes > Cichlidae > Andinoacara > Andinoacara biseriatus. Next base: position 16,073 of record VUQJ01014492.1, read on the forward strand.
GGAGTGACCAGGATGGACCAAATTTGAAATTAGTACATTAGAGGGGCAGCTCAGGTTGAGCGCTTTGGAGACAGAGAGAGGTGAGGCTGAGGCAGTGTGGACATGTGCAAAGTATGTTGAATATGAAGCTGCCAGGCAGGAGGAAAAGAGGACGATCACAGAGGAGATTAAAAAGGACATGCAGAGGGTTGGCGTGACAGAAGATGCTGGGGACCGGGTGAGATGGAGGCAGACGATCCGCTGTGGCGACCCCTGAAGGGAACAGGCAAAAGAGGAAGAGGATTAAACAAGATTACAGTTGCTCTTGTTTCATGATTGTTTCAAAGATTTTCCTCAGCAGCAATAACATAAAGACCGTAACATTTTACCTCACCGCTTCTGTTCCCAGTTTACCTTTTATTGATTTTTGCCTTTCCCAGAAGTGAGATCGTTCTTTCTGATCCTGCACGTGAAGGAAAGAGGCAGCTATCACTCACTACAGCACCATGCAGCACACATGGTGGTGGAGAGAACTAAACTTCAAAATATTTGTTGCTGCAAGTCCAACAAGTATTTTGCATGCACAGTAAAACAATTGCACACAAAGTGTCGCTCTGTCCATCAGTTTGTGCCTGAACCAAGCCGCAGGGAACATGGCATAAAAGTGACTCTAACAGATTGATGATGCCGCATATTCCACATGTGAAAAAAGGCTTCTGACCCAGTTAGCAGTTCTTATTGTGCAACAGGTCTGCAAAGCTAACTTGCAGCAGTTGTGAAAATCATATGGCTCTGCATATGACACTCCATTGACACCATCACGAGCTCTTGCCTTTCTCCAAGCCTCCATGGCAACGGGTATTACATCTTTATCCATTAGTGTGCTTTTAAAACACAGGAAGCCAGAGACCTTTAAGAGCAAGGTAAATACCCTCAGGATTAATATTTGAGTCTTCTATATGCTGTTTCCACCACTGAGTTATTAAGTAAATATTTTAGATTTTGACTTATTAATTTTTTAACCCCTTCTCCTGTTTTTCCTGTCATGTTCAGTCTGTTGAACGCCACACTAAGCTCAAAGATGTGGGTTAAACTGCAGCTGAATGAAGTACAGCCAGAAGGCAGACAGCAGATTTTTTTTTCTTCAGGGGAGATTTTCAGCATTTTTTGCTGTGTTCTCAATTATATGGTCTTACAGCTTGAGTGTAAGTAAAGAAAAAGGAAGGTGCTTTCTGCAACACTTAATGGAAACCAGGGTGGTGGGTTAGGTCAGTGTGTCCCTTGTGGTGTCACATTTCAGGAAACAAGTAACCTGCATCTGAGTTTTTGTGAGTGCTGTCGGTGACTCAGCTC
>VUQJ01014494.1:3615-16986 GCA_015108635.1 Andinoacara biseriatus
ACAATCACTGCTTTGTTCTGTTGATGGTTCCCCTGATCTTTCCACTTCTGGATCTCACAAAGGGCAAAACCGATGGGGTTTAGAAACATCAGGGAGACAGGGGCCACCAGGTAGATGTACTGGAGGTACTCTGGATATGTACTCTGGTATAGGGCTTCAACTGTGGATGAAGATAAAGAGACACATGCTCGAGTCTCGTTCAGACTTGTAACAATAGCAGAACAACAGGTTGACTATTAAACATCTTAGAAGAAAAACAGTGTATGAAAGTGAAACAGCTGCTGGAACTTTTGGAAACAAAAGGCACCTTTGGAAACCTTAGATTAATAAATCTTAGAAATATATGGTTCATTAAAAGCAGTGATATTAAATTCTGTTTGCTAGAAAATTGTAAAATCCTGGGTAATTCTACTTTGGGTTTGATAAATGGAAAAACATTAGGACAGCATGTTTACCATGTTTACATTTACAGCTGTGAATGAATGTGTTTGGTAGGATAAACAGCTACTTACCTATAGGATACCCCAAAGCAAAGTCATTGCTCTGAGTGGCAAAAATTGAGTAAAGCCCAGCCTTACTGTAGCGACCGTCAGGACTGGCTACTATCAGCGTGAGGATGCAAACAAGGAAGAACACACACACTTTGGCGATGAGGACGCTCCAGAAAAACGGCCAGATGACATTCCCAAAGTCCAGCAGCACCATGTTCTTGAACAGCAGTGCTGGGAGAGCAAACTTGGAAACAAAACTACCCAATCCTTTGGCCTGGGTGGAGGTGATAATGTTTGTCCTCCCTGCGATGTACCCGCACAAAATTATCCCAAAACACTCCAGGAGAGCCGGGAAGAGCCTGTCTATGGACATGGTGGAGGAGAACGAAGGGGAGTCCAGCTCCTCAGATGAAAAGTTGAAGTTGAAGCTGCTGCTTCTTTCCGGGAACTCAGTCATCATGTTGACCCTCCCTCTGCTGTCAGCTGTCATGTCAGGGTCGCGGTGATATTAACGCCGTCGTCATCACAGATCGACAGTATCTGACACCAAAAAGAAGGTGGAAAACTTTCACTTGCAGCCTTTAAAATGGTCGGTTCAAATGTAATCTGATTACACACTTAACACCAACTACGTTAGATACTTGTAATAATATCATGAAATTAAAAGACTTCTTTCAGAGAAGTTGTAAAGTTGATACCATACAATTAACAAGCAGGCAACCCACATAACCTACATAGCTTATTAATGTAGTCTCACCTGTCTGACAGCGGCTGAGCGCTCTTCATGTGTTTCTCATTTCAGTAGCCGTAACAGTTAGCCAGCGAGCTAACGTGAAGCTGGGGACAGAGATGCTATTTAGAGCCACTTACAGAACCAAACTTTATCGTCCACCTTTGCAAACTTATTAAAATAACTTAGAAGTGGCGCTCCTTGTACTGTTACACTATCGCCTTGCTTAATATCCAACCTACCGACTTTCATAAGCCATGAGTCGTCAACACGTGTTTAACCAATCACGTTTCAAGATAGTGAAAAGGGGGCGTGACCTAGCAGGGTCTTTCTACCCTGTTCGGCAACTGTGCAAATACGTTTCAGAGACTGCACATAGAGATGCCTGACCTTTCCACTCTCCCGAATAACCACCTTTCTGTAGGGCTGACGGACAGGCTTTGAGAACAGCTGAAAAGGGTTTATTTTAACTCAGACCTACGTTTAACAGAAGTTTAGTTACCAGAACTTACGCCTACGTCCAGCGCTTAAACTGCAAAGTTAAGTTTGGAAAGCCCCAAAGGGAAATTCACCCACTAGCTCACAACAACCACCAACCACTGCTACTTTAGGTCAAAGGACAGTGTGCAGTATGTTACTGTGAAAGATGGCAGAGGGCCTTAAGTAATCCAAAAACATTTCAACTGCAAATTTGCAGTTAAGCAAAAAACTTGATTTCTGTAAAAACATGTAAAAACTACAGTCAGATGACAGATAAAAGGACAAAAGTCAGTCTGTGGACTTGTTGGCTGTATACTCTGGGGAGCATGGTTTGACATGGAAGGGTTGCTGCAAATCAATCCAAAGCTGTTGAAAGTAACGTCTGTCTTGGGATGAAATGATGGAAGTGGTCTCGGTCAGAACAACAATCTAAAGGTCATCCACAGGGCACTGAATGGGTCACTGAATGGTTTAATCTCAAAGTGATGAGAATCATGAGCTGAGGACTTCACAGTGACCCTGTTGTATTAGTTTTACCCTTAATTTATCACTTGTATGAATGTGGTTAGAAGTCCAGTAAAAAAGAACTTTCATTCTATGGTTTCAAATAACATGTAAGCTTTTTAGATAATTAGGTAAATGCATTGTTGAACTGGTGAGAGGAATTAAAAAAAATTGTAAACCCCAGCTGTGGCTCAGAAGATAGAGCACAAAGTCTAAAGGGGAAAATGATGAATATTGTAAAGCTACAAGTAAAGAAGTGGATATGATAGCTAAAATTAGAAAGAGCAAGAAAGAGTTGAAATAGTTATATATACTTAGTAGCCATTTTATTAGGTACTCCTGTTCAACTGCCTGTTAACACAAATATAAGGCAGTCACATGGCAATAACTCAATGGATTTAGGCATGTAGACACAGTCAGATAACCTTCTGAGATTCAAACTGAGCATCAGAATGGGGGTAAAAAAGGGTAATTTAAGTGACCTTGGGCATGAGTCTTGGTGGGGGTTAGAGGGAATGGTCTAAAACAGAGAAAATATCCAGTGAGTGACAGTTCTATAGCAGAAAGTAGAAGACCTGACACCCTGGTGTAAGGATAACAACCTCATCTTCAATGTCCCGAAGACCAAAGAGATGGAGGGGGATTTTTGCAGTACACCTCACCAACACAATTCTACTCACAAAAATTGGACAACAGAAGATTGGAAAACATTGTCTGGTCTGATGAGTCTCGAGTCCTGCTGCAACATTTGGATGGTAGGGTCAGAATTTGGTGTAAACAAACATGGATCCATCCTACACTGTATGAACAGTCCAGGGTGGTGTAATCTGTGGGGGTTATTTTCTTGGCACACTTTGGACCCTTTAGTACCAGCTGAGCATTGTTTAAACGCTACAGCCTATCTGAGCATTGTTGCTGACCATGTGTACCTTCCTGATGGCTGCATCCAGCAGGATGTTACGAAGCTCAAATAATGTCAATTTTTTTTTTTGAAGATGACAATGAATTTGCTGTATTTAAATGCAGAACGATCTGAAGCTTTCATGTCAGTACGGATAGAGATATTTGATGAAGGCTTCCAGCACCTTGTTGAATCTGTGTCATGAAGAATAAAAGCAGGTCTGGGGGCAAAAGGGCACTGAACCTACTAAAGTGGCTGTTGAGTCTATAGGTAATAGATAAACTCTGAAACTACTGTCATTGTATATCAGGATAATTCCTGTAATGTTTATATACTGTGCCAACCATTTTAATAGCAGAATACACATTTTAAACAATCTATAAAACCTACATATTCCATAAATTCAGTTTCCTGTGTGCCTCCTGTTGAGTTTAGAAAAGATTAACCGATGCCTGTATCACACACAGCTGTCAAATAACTGCAGTGAGCTGAGGAGCCAACAGCTCAGTAACCATGTAAAAAACATTACAAATAAAAGTGAGCAGGTAAAGAATCTGCATAAGTATTTGAATTTCAAATAGAGAGCAGATAGAATGTGTACAATGTAAATAGTGCAGCAGGAAACAGTAGAACACACAAGGTGAGAGGGCTTCACAAACACGCTGTTGCTATTATCAACCAGACTTATTTGCTTTAAAATTATCAGCTATAACATGTTTATATATAATATAATTCTAACATTCTACCATTTGATATTCAAGATATTAAAATAGGCAATATTTTTGTTTGTAATACCCTTTTAGCACATTTTAATTCAAATAATCTGAGATTTAACTTCTGCATGTCCTCTGGACCTGGGAAGCCACAAGTCAGAATTTCCATATTTTTGGTGGTACGAAGTACAAGCCAGTGCTTTTTTATCAGGAGAAGAGAACCAAATCGAGTGAGGAGCTGCAGGAAGAAGGATATCAATTTCCCTCTGTTTTTCTGCTTACTGCACTATAAAGCCTACCCTTCAGTCATATCTCACCTTGTAACAGGACAAACCAATTTTATTCAGTAGTACAGTATAAACATGTCAAACAAAGCTGCACAATAATTCCAAAACATTAGATTTATGCTCAAATACACACACTATCCTGTCCATGCACACAAGGAAAAAAATATGTCAAAATATGCTGAAAAATACTGGAAATTACATGTTCTTACAGAATACAATTGTTCACACTCTAAAAACAAGCAACCACAGACGGGCAGAACAGTAGAGCAGCTTCCAAAAACAAAGGTGAAACTGATTGCCTGAGAAGTCAAACCGGTAGAACACAAAGCATGAGTCTTTAAAGCATACTCAGCTCAATGAGGCGGCCTGCGAACACCCCTAATGTGCCAATTAGACACACAGCCATAAAGACACAAAGCAGAATGTGATCCAGCACCATGGCCACAAACTTCCACTCTTCAGCAGCCTGAAAAAACAAACAAACAAAAAAACAAATAAAAACAAACAAACAAAAAACACAAAAAGAGGAAAAATGTGTCAATTACAGGACTCTATATTGGATTTTAGAATCATATTAGCAACACTTTTAATTATAAGGAACATTACACTGTTGGATTCCTCGTCTGATTTCATGGTTTCTGCGATGTATTTGACCCCTTCAATGGCACTGCGCACATCAGGATTCTTAGTGATGGGTGAGTGGTAGGGAACAGAAGAGGCCTGGTTTCCAGAGATGTCTGAGATATCAAAATCAGCACCATAGCTGTTTTTAAACTTCTTTTCCTTCCCTGGGCGTTTCATTGTGGAGAAGAACATGACATTTGGAATGGTTTCAATAAAAACCTACCGTAAAGAAGAAAACAAAGGTGTCAGCAAGTATACAGCATCAGAGAAGATGGACGAAGCATTAAAAAAAATCAAACACACATTTTAAGTCTATTACCACTAGATGGCAATATAATGCAGGGGAAAAAACTCAAGGACGTCCCTCCAAAACCTCTCAAGCTTGAGGAGCTCTACTCCGTTAGTTACTAAGCTCCACTGTCATAAGGCAGTCTTTTGCTCCCTTGTACTCACCTTGCGGACCCACTCTGGCATTGTATGCGTGCTCGGGGAGCGGTGGTGGGTGTTGATAACAATGACGGTGATGATGATGGATGCAATGACAAACACCATGGTGAAGAGCATGTACTTTCCAATGAGTGGTACAGCGCTGGAGGTAGACGGGATCAGCTCGACAATCACCAGCAGGAAGACAGTCAGTGACAGCAGGACAGAGATGCTGAGAGTCATCTTCTCACCTGGAAGACACCATTATAACTGCTCCTCCTTTCTTAGTTTGAATAAAAATCACCACGAGGTACAGAAACTAAAACACAGGCAGCTTTTGTGTAAATATTTCTGATCACATCAGATATATTTACACATTAGATGGTGGATCCCAGTGGACAAGTTAGGGACCAATTAAAAGACTAAGATACACTTGAAAGACTGGGAGATGGTGTTCAAAACACACACAAAATTATCTATTAAACTATTTCAATTCAACGTACATTTAGGAGCAATCTGAATCAGACCTTTAATTTTGCTTGTTTACTATTCTTAACCTCTTGCAAAGAGGAGGAGCCATAATGATAGGACACCGTATATTTATGTCAACTTCTGTCCTGTAAACTGAAGGGTTGATACCATAGCTTAGAAGAAAAACCTGTATTTTTATTTTCAACAAAAACTGACTAACTTTCATTAAAAAAAACACGTACTGTCTCATTGGAGAACATTTCACACTTTAAAAGAAAGACGTGACGAACCTGAAAGCAGCGGTGCAAATGAGAAGTGGATTAAACTGCGTGAACATGCAATCTTGTTAACTTCCACAAGGGAGGGCTGTTTCTAAAGGCTTGGTTTCTGAATCCCATCGATTAACCAGGAATTGAATTTATACAGCAGGACATTTGCACTGTTGCACCAAATAAGCAAATTACATCCAAACAGTGATGGGTAACTTTTTTCTTCTTACATAAAGCCAGCAATAGAAAGCGATTCTCACACCCTTTCACATGAGTAAAATGCGAGACATGTTTTTTTGTTTGTTTGTTTTTGTTGCTCAGTATGAGCAGTTATCCCAGAGAGGCCATCTTTTCTGGCACTAGCATCTCCTCCACACTCTGCTGTCAGCAGCCATATCAGAAACAGGGATCAAGTGATGTATTATACATTAAAGCAAAGGCCTGCTTTCAGACATGACAGCACAGAGGGACTCTGGGTAATGAAGCAGACCGACACACTGGGAACATGGCCAGATGTGCACATAAGCTGTGCAGTTCCTGAAACAGCCAATGTAGAGACACTTTGGACTGACAGGCAGCATTTAAGGATTTTTCCAACATGGTGTCAGTTGATATCATAATAGAAAAAGTGAATAGTAGATATAGCCTAATTTTGTCATTTTGCACAGTTTCCTTCTAATTTGGATGTACACAAAGACAGGAAACATGAAAACAGCTGGCTTTTGTGTTTACAGTCAGAATGACACACAAACACACACACACACACACACACACACACACGCACACACACACATATGCAAACGCTACCAAAAACATAACCTCCTTGGCAGAGATAATAATATGCTATATGCTTCTTTTTTTAAACTGGATTTTAAAACAGGTGATGGTGTATGCTGATTTGGTGTGTATGTTGTTAATGTGAGAGGTTGTTTAAAATTGTTTGTACATTATGATACATTTGTCTACTTTTTCCAGTGTAAACGTACCAGAGTCCGTGGGAAGATAGAAGACAAGGCCAGTCAGAAAGGAAAAGAGCATGCATGGGATGATAACGTTAACAATAAAGTACAAGGGAAGTCGCAACATGAGGAAGTGGTAGGTGATGTCTAGGTAGGGGGTGTCTAGGCAGCAGGCGTAGGCCACCAAGTGCTTCCAGCCACGGAAATCCTTCATCACCCATTCTCCACTTTCCATAAAGTGACTCAGATCTGGGCGATCACTTTCCTGTCAGGAGAAATGAACTTGATGATTAATTCCTACACATTCCCATTATTTTCATTTTCTGAAGGAAAATAAAGACAAGAACATAGTGTTTGTCTTTGAAAGTAATGCCAGTGTGCTTTAAACCTACTTTCATCCTTTTCCTCTGGTTGAAAAATATTGTTCGTTGTAATTTACCCATTGTGGGATCAATAAAGTATCATTCATTCAAAAAAAAAAAAAGTTAGCTTGTTTAGAAGCTGATGGTACAAACTTGACGGTACAGAATAATAAATTATATGGTTAAATGGGACCTGAGGCACATTTAACTGACTGCTTTGACTGGTCAGTAAGAGCTGATAAAAACTAGAAAAGCACAATATATAAATGCCAGTTCATATTCATCTTGTTATTCAGCATTTTGTTGTACTAAAAGACTAAGAGCTTTAATGTTTCACTTTTTCTAGTGAGTACTGTTTTAGGCCTATGTTCGACTTCACCTAGCTAAGCAAGCCAGATAGCTATGCTAATCTGATCAACTCCACCCTCTTGTCCAATTATGGATACATCTGGTTTCACAAATCCAACAGAGCTAAAATTAGAAAGTGAGGATTTAAAACAGTTATTGACAAATGAATGGGTGATGTCACAGTGGCTCCATCCAGCCTTCATTTACATTTTAGGATTTTTCCAAAGATTTAGTCGCCAATTGTTTTACTGTTTACATTTTCCAAAATGATTTTTCTCTTTACTTGGGTTTTCTCTAAAAAAAATTCCCTTTAATTGTTGTTTGCGTTCAAAAGTAAAAAAAAGTAAAGTAAAAAAAGTAAAAAATGCCAAGCTGTATTCACACTGTATTCAAAGATAAATCTACAAGCTTATTGGAAAGTCTGAAAGGGGAACTTGGTGCCTGGCTCTGGCAGTGTTAATGAAGGAAACTAAATTATTAACATTTCCTATCACCTTTCTTTAATATGTACAAATGAAAACTTCTGTTCTGTGTCAATTAACATTTTTTTCTTCAATTCACACAAAATCTCTAAAGACACCCTCATTTGTTTCCTTTGGACTGATACAGGCTAGTTGTCCTTTCCTGTTAAAGTGTTTTGATGCAACATTAAGTTAACAGGTTGCTAGGAGTAGCTTCATATTTATGTAAAGACAAGAGAGTGGCATCAAGCTTCTCATTTAACGCTGAGGAAGAAAGAGACTATGAATGATATGTATTACAGGATCGATGACAACCAAGCTTCCATCGTAGGTCCAGGTACCCAGCTTCATGCTGCAGTTCTGGAGGTCAAAGGGGAAATGCAGCACAATAATTTCACAGTAGCTCTTGAAGATGGCGGGTGGGTTCCATGTGATCATTCCAGTGTGCTCCAGCAACACTTTGGTCTCATGAACAATGGCAAAATCACCGTCAGCACTGGGGGCACAGACAAGCACGGGCATCATTGACACAATAGCTAATAAGTTAAATGTTAACACAGGGGGGCATCAGTGCCTGAGGACAGGGTGGGGTTGACACAAATTGTTGTGGCAACAGCGCTGGTAACACAGCAGTGTGTCAGTGCAGCATATGGTGCAAGGAGGGGGGATCTATACAGAGGGCAAATTTAGCACAAATGAAATCCGAGCTATCACATACCACATATCACATGCTTGTTTTCTTGCAGTGAGGATGTTCAGGTAAAGCCTAATGTAATGAGGAAAATTGTTCGAGCTCAGTTATAGCTTGAATACATACTTGTTGTAAAGAACCAGATCAGGACGCCAAATGTCTTTGGAAGGCACTCTGATCTTTTTGATTCCACCGTAATCCTCTGGGTTCCACTGCAAGTGCACATCTTTCCATTTCTGAAAAATAGAGATGGACAGCCAGAGCAATAGAAAGTGCTTCCATAAATAGCAACTGTCATTAATGGTTAATTTAGTGAGAAAACAGAAATAAGCAGAAAACGACAAAAAGGCTGTAAAGAGCTACTGAGTAAAAAACCTGTGTCACCAAACTGAAAGGAGGCACAATGATGGTGAAACAAGCCTGAAGTAATGAGAGGCAAAGTATTTAGAGCCATGGTTGAGGGACCACACGCGAGGGAAAATTGAGCATTCCCCAACTGGCTGTGAGTGGTTCCTGGAAGTTGATAGCAGCTGCTGGGAAAATGATTGCTCCCAGTCCCAGTCACGCAGGTCTACAGACCGGTCAGTGGCCCCCTGGCAACTACCTTTCACTGGGGAAAAATGTGTATTCCCCATCCGGTTGGAAAAGTGGACGTGATGTCTTGTCTACAAACACTGTCCAGCTACTCTCCTACCTAGACACAAACTAAAAACTGCGACACAAATCAAAAATGGAGAAAGTTCACCTGTGTGTCTCAGTGTCTCAGTGCTATAGCCAACAATGGGCAACTTTTACTTTGAAGGCAAACTTTTTCAAGTTTTACTACTGCTGGGCTAATATTTTGTATTTGTAGATGGCAATCTGCTAAGAAATAAAGCGGCGACTAGGAGGTTTGTGCAATAGATTTCACCCAGCGACAGCCAGCAACCTCCAGTAACCACTGCCAACCAGTCAGGGACCAGTTGTTGTATCATATCCCATGTAGCAGACAACTCTTGTGTCGTGTGTGTGACATTATACAAGAAACCTCATAAAGTGCTGGATATATATTACTGTCAAGAGAATGAATTTTTTGTGCTGCAGCATGGTGTTTCTTCCAGTTGATGGCATGAGGATACTTGCTTAGTAATGAGAAAATAATGCCATCCCAGAGGCTGCTTGCACCCTCACTACAACCGTTTCCCCTTTTCTTCACTGTGATGTGTTCATGTTGCAGATGTCAATACAGTTGTTGTTGCAGAACTTCAGCATCTATCTCAGGGCTCTTTCTAGCACTATAGAAGATACACATGAACAGAATAATTTTTAAAATAGCTCAACAAATACCACCAAACACAAATGTGTGTAGTTTGGACCACAGTGATTCTGTGAGCTTAAGGTCATGAGAGACTTTGTGATGAGATGATAGACTTGGAAAAACAAATTGAAGTATAAGTACATGTATAATAAAAGCAGCAGCACAAGTCAGCTGATCACAGTCTGTATGCAAAGAACACAAACCTACTGGAGTTCACAATGCAAATTATTAGGTTTTTTATTTTTATTTGTAGGTGGGGGGACGCTAACAACCACTACACCGGCTGTTAGGATTCCCCCACTTGCCCAATCCTACTTTAACTCCTGGCTATGAGAGGTATTGATGAATTACTCATTAACTATCCAGTTGTTTCAGATTCTTTCCTCCATTGGTCTTTAATAACTAAGCAGGTTTTGTAACTCATGTTGTAAAATGTCTATGTGAAGGTTTTCGATCCCTAAATGCAGCATAACTTACTTTTTAAAATTTCAGCCACAAATTTTACAAACTCAAGAAATTGTATACCTCATAGTTTCCACTTTTTCCGCTTTTTGAGCCAAAGCAGTGGAAGTAACACCATAAAAATAAAATACCTACTTATTTATTTTAAGTGATGCATTTTTAGTCTTTCTCCTTCTTTCATAAAAACACAACAACAAAAAAAAAAGAACAAACCTGTTTCAGTCGCACATTGCTGGTGACAATCTGGTTGACCTCATCCTGCAGATTCAGAAGTAGATAACAGATGATGGCACTGTGTGATGACAGTAAATGTTATTGCAGATGGAGGTGGTAGTGATGTAAGATCTCACCACACTGATTAGCTGGATGAGCTGAAGACCCACAGTGACGTTCACTTTGTCCTTGAAATGACTGACAGGTCGGACAACCTTATTGTAACCAGTGAACAGAGTTTTAAACAGGCGTGTTTCTTCCAAGGAGCCCCAGGCAGTGCCTGAAACAGACAACAGACTGTGCAGCACACATGAGCTTTTTAAAGCTCATGACAGTACAATTAAACAGTTGCTTGTTTTAAAGTATTGCCAGGAGAAAAACCTCTTAGCTCTAAAAGAAACATGACAGCATGGCTCAAGTTTGCAAGGTTTGCATCTGAACAAACCACAAGACTTCTGGAGTGATGTCGTTTGGACAGATGAGACCAAAGTGGAGATATTTGGCTGTTATGCAAAGCATCTCACTGAAAGCACATTTTCACACAATGCTTCTGCATTTTGGCTTAGTTCTTGCTAAATAAATAATGAAATTGTATAATATTCCTATAATATCTTATAGATTACATGTAAATAATTTTAGAACCTGGGAAGAACCACATATGGTGTCCTGGATGCAGAGGAACTGCCTGTAGTACAAACACACCATGCAGTGTGTTTGTGCCTGCGTGTTTAATTTTGGCAGCGCTTCAATGTAACTTGTGATGGCTCCGCTGTGTGGGCTGTTAATAGAGATATTCTTTTTCCTATTTCTACTACGCATCTGTCACAAGCCAAAGCAGGACCGCCTTTCATTTTTTTTTTCTTTTTTTTGGACCTGGAAATGAAGTCCATTTTACAGCAACATGTGGTTTGAATGCTAGAATGATTCTGGGGACGTTCAACACAGTAAACTAAGGAATTGCCTGTCTATAATTATGCAGACGATTTCATGTGCGACAGGCAGGTGAAGGGGTGAAAAGCAGACTAAAAAAGCTTACTGTACTTGCCCTTACCGAGGAGCCAGTTTGTACAAAACTTAAATTTGCTCATTAGTTTTGTTCTGTGAATTGAATCAGCTTACACTGACCTCAGAGACGTTTCAGTAAATAGAATTAATGAAGTGTGTGTTTGTATTTTTATTTATGTACACTTATAATTCATGTTTGAAACCTTTAATTAGTATAAAAGGCACATAAATTATGTCAAACATTTTCTTTAGTTTAAAAAAACTTCTTACCTGCTATGATGACCAGAAGAAAAATAAAAATTACAGTATTCATTCTTGCCAGGAAACTTAGACATCCAAACTATGATCCATCTTCAACAAACTGGCTGTTGATGACTTGAGAATTTAAAAGTGTTGACCCACCTAAAACATTTTTTCAGTGCTTGGAAACGACTCATTGTACAATCTTCAAGCTCTCCACTGGCAGCCTGGTTGTTAATGTCTCACAGTGAGACTCGCTGCCAATGCTTGACATTTGAGAGGGATACTATTTTGAGATCAACATGCTAGAGTAATCCACTACACAATTTCCCATCATGAACTTGGCTTCACATAACCTCTAGGTGCAAAGGCACAACATGTGTTTGCTTTCTGCTTTTCCTCTTTCTAATAGATTGAATCTAATCGATTGAAGCCTTGAAATCTTTATCTACAGGCCAGTGAAAATCAAAATGATGTCTCCACACTGATTAATAATCTGTCTTTATGAGTTTGTGTCACAGGGAAACACAGGTGTGATAGATCTGTGTAAAGCTTTGGATACCAGAATATGCAGTACTGTGCAAAAGTCTTGAGTCACCCCTCATTTCTTTATATTTTGCTTCCAAGGAGCTAAACTTTCTTGTCATTTTTAAGTGGTCTTGAGCAATAGCTTGCTGGGCTTTTTCTTTGGACTTTGGCTGCTTTTTCATTCGTTTTCAGCCCAGTCCTTGTACCTAGTAAAGAACCAATTTTATATGGTATGTTTAGGCACTTTGTTATTAGCGACCTTCTACAAAAACACACCATTTTTCTCAGTTCTTTAAGCAAATCTATTAAAAATGCCAAAGATAACATAGTTTGGCAGGCATAAATAATATTTTTGCACAAAAGCTAGTACATTTTTGCAACAAAGCTAGTAACCGCAAAAACTGGCACAGCTGCTGACCTTTGAGGAATGCAACCTTCAGTTAATCCACCTACTGTTCACTAAAGCCACATCAGAAATAGTCTCAGTGGAAGGGTGGCCGTAAAGGAGCCATTCTTAAGGAAGGGAAACAGGGAGAAAAGGCTGAGGCATGACACATTAAAAAAGAACTGCACCAAAAATCAGTGGCAACAGGTCTGATGGAGTAATGCATCCAAATTTGACATTCGTGGTTCAAATTGTTGTCAGTATGTATGGAGGGGTTCAGGAACAAAAGTGGGTGTATACAACCTTCTATAAAACATGGTGGAGGCTTTGTCATGGTTTGGGGCTGCATTTCAGCCAGTAGTGTTGGGGATGTTAACTTTGATGGCATTAGGAATGCAGAAAAGTATGTTGTTCTAGCATGTAATACCAACTGGAAAGTTTGTAATTTTCTTTTCAGCATGACAATAATTCCAAACACATTGCAAATGCAGTAAAACCACACCTGGATAGAAAAACACACAGTG
>VUQJ01014503.1:14776-25114 GCA_015108635.1 Andinoacara biseriatus
CAAAGATATTTTCCTTTTTTTTTTTTTCTTTTTTTTTTGGGTCTTTCTGTCCATCTACAGTGTCATGAAGTAAAGGCGCCATTAAACACACAAGATATGTAAGACTCAATGTTATCAACAGCTCCAGTTCTTGGTTGAAAATGATGGTTTTATACAAACTGGGTCTTATTTTTTCATAACTCTGCCATATTTTTGCTGGTAAAAATCACTCTTTCAAACTAATGTCAGCATTTAGGATTCCTACCTGTTGAGTCTGTTCTGTTTCTGCTACTACACAGATGATTTAGGGTTGATAACTATTAGCATACCTTCCCCGGTTCACCGATAAGCAAATCAGGCATGTAATGTTTCTTTCTTTTTTTAAAAAAATGCAGTTCTGTATCCCTCTGCCCCACAGCACTTGACTCATCTTGTAAATGGCTAAGGTGTGAAAGAAGTCACAAATTCAGATGTTTTAGCCCAACATTTTCAATAAATGTCAGAAGTAAATGCCCCTCACCATTTACCATTTCAGGTGACAAATTAAAACAAATAAAAATGGACTACAATCAAATATAGAAAATACGTCTTCACTTTTAGTCAGTTTGCTCAAATCTTTTCAGTGCAGCCAGTCTGAGGACACATTAGTGCACGTGTTTATTGATCCTTTGCTCTTTTTACATGTACTTTAAGAAGTTTGTAGTACAGTACAAACAAAGTAAACCCACTTTTTTTATACTTGACATCATTTTGAGGACAACTTTGTACTTAATTTTTATTTATGTGGATATAGTACGTGTGTAACATCAATTTGCTTGTTTAGTAAAATTTGTTTAAATGTTTAGGGTTCCATATCAAGTGAGAAGTTTTTGATCACAAGTTTGAAAAAATAAAGACAGGTTCAGGAACTTTGTAGATGTATTCAAATTGTTATGTATTTAAATGTTATAACCTGTTACTGTCATAATAAAATTAAACAACTATACTCAAAAAAAATCTGTTTTAAAATCTGTCTGAAAATCTGTTTTAAATAGCTTTATATAGCATTAGCATCACTTTAACCTTCAGATCACTGTATTGACCTTGAAGGAAAGGTTAGAGGCCAAATGTGACATGACATTTTAAATCTTTTTATGGTACTTTCAGCACACTTTTAGGAATCATAATTTCTAAATTATAAGGCTTTTTGTCAGTTTTTGATCAGTAAATCTTGACCTTGTTTGACCTTAAAGGTGGATGTAAGTCAAATTTGAATGGATCATTAACGTGACCCCACTCTGCACCCCCGACAAAGTTTTATCAGAATACATTAAAATTTTTTGGAGCTATCATGTTTACAGACAGACTGTCGCACACGCCTGCACGCAAACATCCTAAAAACAACCTCCTTGACAGAAGTAATACAATAGTTTAAATTATCGCCCAATATTAGCTATTTGCCAGTATAGGGGTGTCAATATACTGACAATAATTTTAGCACCTTGTTAGTTAGCAAGCTACTGTAGTTGGCTAAAGCATCTGCAAACATAATAATGTTAATAATAGCTTCTGAAAGGATCTATATCCTGCTATAATACAAGCTGCACGCT
The DNA here is from genome assembly GCA_015108635.1 of Andinoacara biseriatus. Lineage (NCBI taxonomy): Eukaryota > Metazoa > Chordata > Actinopteri > Cichliformes > Cichlidae > Andinoacara > Andinoacara biseriatus. The sequence continues at coordinate 16,345 of VUQJ01014503.1, forward strand.
GTCATAATGCTTTAGCTTAACTTGCAGATTATAGTTGTTTCCCATTCTTCCTGCTGATGCCGCATGTTGCGTTACTGGTATCCTCTGTCATCCCCTGTGAGGCTAAAGTTTTTATTTTAGATGTTCATAAAAACTTAGTTTAGGATTCTTTACCCTGTGGCTCCACACCATACTCCAGCTTTTGAAGAATTCTTCAATTTTTTTATTTTTTGTGAGACATAAATGACGAGGACGCGCCGTGACACGATACACATGAAGTTAATAGAGAGCAGGAGTTTATTTTCCTTTATGGCATGCAAGGGACTTTAATTCACTCTGTCTCTATTGTGATAATGCTGCAATGTTCAAACATCATACCCCATTAAGTCCAAGGCCAAATCTGTAAACATAAGACCTAAGTTGTAATAAACACTGGCTCCTTGTTTGATTGGCACATGGCATTTTTCTCTTCTTGAAGTTCTGTGTGTGTGTGTGTGTGTGTGTGTGAGTGAGAGAGCTATTATTTTGTCTTTGCACTGTTAAACATCTGTATTTCTGTTGTCACCTAGGAGCCTAACGGTTCAGTGCCGCTACTGGTAAACCTGAAAGTTGATCCAGAAGGATTCTTCCTCTACTGGACCGGAGGGACTGGCCTGGTAAGCCATATCGCACTCACACACACACGCACACACACGCACACACACACACACACACAGAGACAGTTTGGCATCAAAGTCGGCCAAATTGACTGTCGCGCATCTCCAAAGTACTCGGACATGATCAAGTGCAAATGAGCCACTCTAACCATAATGGATTTTTAATGTACCATCATAAGTGCTAATATGGATTATGCTATTTGTCAACTTTAACACCACTACATAGTTGCACTTCCACATCTTCAGATATTTCATCTGCCTTCCTAAATTGCTGTTTCTTCCTTTGCTCTTTGTGTCACTTATTGTGGTTTTGCCCGGTCCATTAGCTCAGCCAAAATGGGTTTCAATGGGCCTTGTTTGTCTCCTCTATCCTCCTCTTCGCTCTGGTCCCTGTTGTCTTTGTGGTCGTCAGCAGTCCTCCATCTCTTTCCCTTTCTTCGTGTATCATTACTTTCCAGCATTGGTCTTCCCCTTCCATGAATTTGGTGGTTACGTTTAAGCCATTAGTTTAGTAATATTGGATTTTACATTTTAGGCATGCAGCTGAGATAATTAGCCAGTTGCAATAAGCTGAGAGTCAGCAGGATGGTGGGTTTTGAGATGATGACTGTGGTTATGTTATGTAGATGTATGAGCTTCCAATATCTTATTGTTTTCATATCACACTATGCTTATACGTAAACATTTCCATAAACTATTCCTATGAACAAAGCTGCCTCTCTGTATTTTCTGCTACTTTTGTCTGTAGGCGATATTTTGCAGTTTTTTTTTTAGTCATCTCTTCATTTAACCAGTATATCTCTGTTACGTTGGGCTGGTCTGTGCATTTTGTGAGGCCTTCTGGATCGAATGACATTTCAGGGCGGCTCAATTAACTCTTCCCACACGCAGACTTGCACACGCGCACACATGCACAAGTGCCCGCACACATACACAAACAAAACTCCTTCCCAGTGACTGTTTTTCTCCTTCTCCTTCTCCCGCATGCACAAACCTTCTTCCCTCTTTATTTCTGGCTGTCTGTTTATCCAAAAGGCATGTAAGGAATGACCCGCTGATAGCCAATATTATCACTGGGTTCTGTCTGCATGTTTTGGAGTGTGTGTGTGTGTGTGTGCATGCGTGTGAGCAACTGGGCCAGAGCACACGTCACACTGTTGGCTTGCACATGTGTCAGCATGTGTTCATGCATTCACACAATACACACAAGCTTTAAATGCTCATTCTATCCTGATGTCTTACTTGTGTATGTGCCTGCACAAGCACGTGTGTGCGTGGTATTAGGATAATAGGCCATTTGTCGCCTGAGGCGCGACCGTGACATTGTTTAGCAAAGAGTCGGATTGTCAGTCATTGAATGTTTTCAACAAGGTGGGAAAGCTGCTCGTCACTCTGATGGTGACAACAAGGCGTGTCAAAGGTCACCCTTATGAGTACTCCGTTGACTGAACATTGTACATAAACAAGGATGATGCCTAAATTACCCACAATGCAACTACACCACTTGTTTGGACAGATTTATGCAGCCATTAGGTAGCCTAAAGCAGAGGTTTTCCATACCCACAGATTTATCAGATACTGCACTGCTAACTTTGGAGCCTCTATTTTCAAAAAAAAAGGCATTATTCCAGTTGGCACTTAGTATTAAAATGATTCCAGTGATTTAGAAAGAACACAGTTGTTTTATATCGGTGTTGTTCTGTCACTGCCAAAGTGTTGTTGCTGGCAAAATCAACCAGCTTCACTCTAGTCATTTTGATATCAAACGGTAGGTAAACACAGGCATTGCTAATTACAGTAATTAAGGTTTTGTTTTGAAATGGAACAGAACCTAATTGATGTGATTGTTACCACCTGTGTTTACCTGCTAGTTCGTATCTATCAGGTGTCAGGTGGGCTGCCTTCAGCTTTATGTAGAAGGGACGAACAAAAAGATTTAAACATCAGTTTTCAACATGCAGCATATTCCTGACATTTTCTAGACAGTACCAGATGCTCATTAAACCAGCCACTTAACTGCTACAAAGCAGGCAAAAATTGGGTAGATGTCATGCGTCCATGTGCTTCACCTGCTTGCTCTACCTCGGCAGCTCCCTGACGTAAACCCAACGGTGTTTCCAAAGTAAGAATCCATCTAAAGCGTAGAAACTCCAGCAGCGTGGAAAAAGGCTTAAAAGGCTGATTTAGCTGTTGCATCATTTGTGGTGTGGGTTTTAAAGAAAAATGTCAGATTACTTCTGAACCCCAGTGAGTGTGACAAAAGAAATCTATGTGGACCGTCTGTCAAGCTGACTGTGGCGCATTTGCTTGCTTGGATTCAGGTATGCAAATGATTCATTTTCATAAGATAATATCTGCAAGTTTATCTTATGAAAATGAGTCTTCCTTGACTTGGGTATTGTTGTCTCAGATTTTATCTTTTCATGACAATAATACGTAAGTTGAGGAAGAGTCCCCTCTGCCTTCCAGGAAATTTGAGCAGAGCGCTGGTAGTGCCACTTCATTTACCTCATCTGCTGCAGTATTTTGCTTTTCTTTCATTGCTGCCTTTCATCCTAGTTAGTGTTGGCATGAGTAAGGCCGATTGTGGTCCCTATTCTTATTTCGGGAGCGGGAATCCAGCTCTCTGATGGCCGTGGCCACAAAAAATGAAACCGACTTCAAACCCTTCAGGCCGCCGAGGCTGATTACAGGGAAACACTGGTGCCCTGACGTGAATAGGATCAGACTGGCAGTGACTAATATTGTTAGTTCATTATGTTAGAGATGACTGGCCAGTGCTGAGATTTTTTTTCTTCAGCTTTTCTCAGCAATAACGGTGTCGGGCTAAAATGTGGCTCAGGAAATCGGGACGCTCTGCTTCTCTGCAAACCTCCCGTTGGTCATGTTGTTGAAAATAGGCACACCTGAATGTATAAAAATAAGTTTGGGCTTTACAGAGGTCCCATTTCAAAGTGGCTGCAGTCATTTCAGCGATACCAGAGTGAAGCTTTAATTCAGCGTCGCGACTTCCCAGGAGATTTCCGAGCAGAGCTGAAAAGAAAGAGGACACTGCAACACAGATATCCAGTGATTTATTAATGAGAACAGTTAATACGTTTTTACACGGATGACAAGGGTATTCTGGATGAAACCCATTTCTGTGAATAGAGCCACCCAAAATATTGGCTCTCCAGTGCATTTTATATTTTTGCCACGCTGCTCTTCTTCATTTGAACGTCAGAGATTTAAAACCAAAGTCATCTATAGACTTAATTTGAAGCCCCCCCCCCACAGTCAACTTTGATCAAGATGTATCATATCAGCTTTATTTATTTAGTTCAGGCCATGCCCATGGTCGTTGAGTGGAACTGGATCACGCTCGCCAAAGTCATTTTTAGAAGCTCAGCAAAGGCCGTGGAAGGACATTCAAAATGTCCGCAACCCAAAAATGTCAAAAGCACTTTTCTAACAACAACAGGATGTGTTGTACCACAAAGGTGACATTGCATTTTATTTAGGACAGGCAGGCACTCGTGAATTTCAGTTACAAGGACTCCACACGTGTTCAGGCGTCTGAAGTACACGCTCAGTTTCCTCCCCAACGTCTAGCTCTTCTAATTACTGCAGCTCCACAATGATGTCATGACATTAGATAAAACTACTCTGCAGATTTCCCACTGCAGCCTTAAGTAGCAACGATCCAGCTGGTCTGAGGAAAATCTTCAGAGAAGATGGTGCTGTGAGGAACTCTCAGAGGAGCTGACCACCCAAGATGCAGGGTGGCCCTGATTTTTTTTTTTTTTTCCTTTTTTCTTTAAAAGAAGTAAACTTGTGTTGAGAACATCATTGAACAAACCACTTCAACGTTGGCCTACGTGCAGCCCAGGGGAAGCATGTTTCCATCCTTTTTTTTTCTCCTCCTTCATTCATCACCCTTCTATTACCCTCCTTCTGTTCTTCACTGACTTTATTTGGATTACCTGCCTCCTTTTTCTCACATTTTCTCATAAGTTTTCCTTGGAAAATCTGTTTTATCTCATTCTCTTTCACTCTTTCTCCAGGTAATCTTCTCCTCATCCTGTCTTATCTCCACCTGTGTTCTGTCACCTTCTTCTCAACCTTCACTCTGTTTAACATTTCCTTTTTTAAAATCTCTATACTGTTCTCTTTTTTTTGTCAGTGTCTCATTTATCTCTGTCTCTGTGCTGACACTTTTTTTCTTCCTGCTGATAATTTCTGCCTCCATCCTTCTATAGTAATCTCTCACATCTCTTCCTCTGCCCCCACCTTCTCTCTGCTATCTCTGTCTCTCCATCTTTGTGTAATGTCCAGAGGTTCAGCTTATAAGACCTCTGACGTATTAGTGTGTACTCAGAGCCTAGAGTTTCCCATAATTCTTGAGTTAGTCTGGGGAAGAGCTTTGCGCTGGGAATCGTCACACAGCAAATAAATCCTTCTACGAGAGCTGCTTGGTGCGCGGATCTATCCGTTTTCAACTCTGTTAGCGCTGATAATGACCAACTGTTGCTGACGGAAACACACACACACACACACGTGCACTGCACGCAGTGTTTGTGGAGAGACACACCCCGTTATGCACAGTCTTTTCCTTTCTTTCACTCACTGTGCTTCGTTCTTTGACTTTCCATCCCAGCGTCTTTTAACCTCTCCCGCATGAACGCAGTTGTTCTCGTATCTGCTGGTTCATTATTTATTTATTTGAAGGCGTGAGGAGTTGATGGCGCACCGTAACTTTGAGACTACAGTTCGATTCGCACGCTGAACTGATAGTTTTTACTTTTGCACTTCATTCACTTCATTTGCTGATCGGTTGTTTTTTTGTTCTGGCCTAAAAAAAACCTACTTGATTTGGTTTTGGCAAAGAACTGCTCAGTACGGCTTCTAACTACTTTTTAAGGGTCATTAAAAGATGCTGGTTTGGGTTCAAATGATCCTTTTTTTTTAAAGCTCTTTTTTCTTATCGTTTTTTTTCAGCATGTTGTCTCTGATGTCTTCCTACTGAATTACACTGGCTGTAACAGACAAACAGCGTTGTGTCTGCGTGCACTCAAACATAGATTACATTTGCATTAGTCTGACATTTTCCAATTAGTAATATGGCGAATATTGTTTGATGGGATACTTCAGAAGATCTATGCACACACTGCACATTCAGCCATCCTAAAAAAGCTGAAGTGGTCCAATAAGGTCCAATAGGAATCCAGTATAGATGTGCTTTCTAGGAGGAATTGCAGCCCTCTATCCCTTACATAATTTTTTAAATGTTCTCGAGGAAAAACCCTTTCTGCCATTGTTCCGTCTTCAGATTTGAAACAGTGAAAGGTTGTGTGACCTGCCATAATTCTTAACTCCCAAAGACCCCACTTGAGTAAATAGCTGTGGCTAAATGCTGAACGCAAAGTGCATGCCAATGGTCACGGGTTCCACAACTTCCACATGCACATCCCAAATCTAAACATCTGTTGGAACATATGCTTGCAACTTCCTGCTAATTCTGCAGGGTGTCCTTTTGCTGTCCTCTGGCCAAACGTTCCTCCTCTTTTACATTTGTATCCTAAATGAGGTATTGCGCAGATGCTGCTGGGGTTAAAATAACAGCATAGAGGAGAGGGGTTAAACAGTTCTCCAAGGACATCCAGATGAATGCTAAACTAGAGCCATTAATCATTACATATCAGTAAATGAATAGATGTCTCAAAAGTTATTTTTTGGCCATTTGGGGAGCGGTTTCTGTGCACAATTTTCTCTATGGAACGGTCCTCTGAGAGCGAGCGAGTGACATTTGCAGCTCGACTCACGTGGCTGACAGATTACCATAAAAAAACAAAACACATTGAATCTGGGATCTTATTTCTGCAATCCCATTGGATTGAGGTTGGGTGACTGTGAAGGCCAACTTCTCTGCGCTTACCACTAAGTGACTCATCATGGCCTGTGGGGCATATTTTCCTTGAGGGCATTGCCTCTTACTATTTTTATACTAAACTGACACTCAAAATCTTTATAATGTATGTTTGAAATCTGCAAATTTATTCATTTGTTGCAAATTTCTTTATAATTGATGGTTAGTGACTGGTGAACATTCGAGGTTCCAGTCGCTTAAATAAGTCTATAATGAATTTACCATCCTGCTGTATGTCAATCAGTGGCTCTCATTCGCTTGCTGCAAAGTCGAGAAAAGTTTAACTCGGGATGAGAGCTCGCCGATATGTCGCTCGGGACCTGTGATCAGCACCTGTTTTGGCATAAATGCTAAAGATGCGTTGAGCTTTAAAAGGTGATTAAACTTCAGTTTGAGCTCGGCTTGTGTTACAGCTTCTTTAAAGACCAACACCAACAATGGGCAGCAGACATCTCTAACCTTTTTTCCCTGTTTCTGCAGGACTGTTACTGCTACCATAGATTTACAATAAATGAAACGGACTTCAGTTCTGTCTCCTGGTGGTGCACAGTCTCACCTGTCACCCGGGCTGAGTTGAAATACACCTCACGCAACAGCTAATCCTCCCATTTGCTCTGTTTTACTCTGCCTGTCCTTTTTTTTTCACACTTCTGGCTGCAGCTACACTGCTAATCCTACATCAGTTTGTCTTTCTCTCCTCCCAGTTCCCTTCCCCATGCTCCCCTCTCTTGGGGCAGCTGCTAGCCATCAGAGGGATGAGGCAAAAGATGTTCCTCTAATATAAACTGAAGGATGACATTTCCTCCCTGTCTGATCGCCCATATTTTTTTCTTTCTTTTTGCGTTCCACCTCACTGTCTAAGTTTTCTGTCCTTGTTCTTCCTCTTGATTCCATCAGTGAGCGTTTGCTCCTTTATTTTTTGGAACAGCACTTCTAATCTCTCCTTCTCTCTTGGCGTGGGAAAGCGGGCAGGAAGTAGCTCAGACGCTCCATGGGGGTTCTGGGGAATTTTGTTGCCCCCTCTTTCCTCCTCCCTTCTCCGACTCGTCTTCCTATCCCCCGCTTTTATTCAGGAATCCCCTCGATTTTTCCGTCCTCCTTCCTTCCCCTTGCCATTTCTTCCTTCTCTTCCTTCAAGGTGTGCAGGTCATATCCATAGCACCTGGGCTTTGAGACATTTAGCCCGAGGGATGTAACCTGGGCCTCGGCACTCCAGTTCAGCTGGTGCTGGTGTGGAATTGATTTTGCATGCCTTGACCAACCTGACGTGTGACCCACACACACAGACACGCAAATTGCAAACAAAAACCTACTACGGTGTGTCCGATATCGCATGTGGTGTGACTTTATCAAACGTTTAGGAGGTGTGAAAGTGATCTGAACCGTGCAAATCCAACATGACAAAATGTATTAGGCAGTGGTTAAGGCTGAGATGGGATTTAAATAGGTCTGTATGAAGGTATTATTGCCCTTTATTATTTAAAGAGGTCATTTGGTAATAATGGCCCTTTGTTAATGAACCAGAACCATATACTGAGTGGGTATTATTTGAGTGCATGCTTGTGTGTGGATATGCCAGGCTGGGAAATATAGTAATAGCCTCTTGCAGTTACAGAGCTCTCAGCTCTGTGTGTGTGTCTGTATGTGTAAATGAACCAGCTGAATTGTGAGTAAAATGATTGTTGGCAGGTTTGAGTAAAGATCTAATAGCGTTTATCTCCCTGGCTTAAGTCAGACATCCCCACAGTAGTTAACCTGGAACAAGGGGTTTGCATAACACACTGTCATCTTTTATACGCATGCACGCACGCACGCACGCACGCACACACATGGCGGTTCACAGGGGAAGTTGAGTGTGTCAGTGGATAATGTGACAGCTTCCTCCCCATGTTTCATTTTCTGTTGACATTATCTGTTTGAGCACATGGCAGACCAGCCTTCACATGAACTCCCAAATAGACGGAGACAAACTGACACACGTACAGACACAACGACACGTGTTACACAGGCACACCTGTGTAGTCATACAAGCATCAAAATTCAGTTCTTCCCTGCAAGAAGAACTGAGCCGTTGCGTGGTATCGAATCCATTGTGCGGTGTGTGTGTTTCTGTATGACAAATGTAGTGTTCTCGCTGCTTAGCTAATGAGGCTGCCACTGTGTGTGTGTGTGTGTGTGTGTGTGTCAGCACGTGTGACTTAATATGAATGCAACTAGTCAAAAGTTTTAT
>VUQJ01014506.1:3317-16494 GCA_015108635.1 Andinoacara biseriatus
CACTCAAAACGCCTCTGATGTTTGTTTGGTTCTTGATGAAGATGCTTTGGCAGTAACTATGGAAACGTGAAATGGCCGCAGCTACATCTCCAAACCAGGAAAAACACATTTCATTCAAAGTTTACGACGACACAGAAGTAAAGATAATTTTTGACCCTGAGGTCATCTTACAGCTCATCAATAGCAGGAAGTAAATGGAGAATGAACCCAGGCAGGTCATCGTCGTGGTGATTGGCGCTGTGGTTAAACGGGTGACGCTGCACATTTTAAAATGGCCCTCTCGCCACCAGGCGGCAGAGCTCCCCGTTAGTGCATGTTTGAGGTTTTCTTCTTCTCCAGTCTGTCTTACCTGGTCGATTACGAAGTGACTCGCTGCTCCATCTAGTGGCACAAACTGTTACTGCACAGCTTAGTTCATCGCAGGCGTTTTTGACAAAGTGACGGCAGCTGTTACACAAATACACAAGGATTTACAGTGTGTACCTGTGAGTTTGTGCTGGATATCAGGTGCTCTTTGATGTGGCTGCTCCGAGTGTGGGCAGCCGCGGCCTCGGTTCACCTCATTGGTTTTTTCTGATCATGTGATCAACAGCAGACGTATGTTTCGAAGCAGTCCCACCTGCAGCAGTGGAGCTGCTTCACTTTGAAGTGTTTCTGTCATTAAAACTGCTGAGTTTGGATTTTTAAACTCTAATTAACTAGAACCAGTTAACCAACGAGAGGCAGCGTGTGGCCACATGACGCATCGATCTGCTGACAATGACGAGGCGGTGAGGCTGGATCCGCTCCGTCTGCCGCCGCCGCCGCTGCAGAGCTGCGTGCTGAACGTGACGCTGTGCAGCTTCCTTTGGTCTTGCTGCTGCTGACATGCAGAGGGAGCCTGTTGCTAGGCAACAGCAGCATAGCGACGGGGCCTGCGGCGCCGACAGAAACCTCAGAGTGATGAGGTCACCGCAGTCTGCTCCGACAACACAGAGACAGACTGGATCCAGATCAGTTTATTTTCCAGGGAACGTCGAGTCCACGTCTCCAGTTTTTCTTCCTCTTATAGGCTCGTATGTAATTGAAGGCAGCGTCCTCACAGCTCATACTGAGCTCAAAATTCCCCGAATTCCTGCATCCAGATCAGGATTGACTGCAGATGTTAATCAGCTCAGAGCTGCGGTTCACATCCGTAAGTGATCACATTCATAGATCAGAAGTCCTCTGAGACCATCAGGCTCTGCGTCCCCTCGCTGCACAGATGCTATCAATAAACTTTATTTCTGCAGCAGCTCGCGCTTCAGGACAGGAAACAGAGGCGGGAAAACATTTAAGAAGAGCTACAGGAGAAACACGAGGAGGGAATAAAGAAGATTAAAATGAAGGGAAAAGCAAATCTAAAATATAAGAGAAGCTAAAACAACGAAAAAGAACAAGTGGAGGCAGAAGGAAACTATAAAAATATGTCTTAGAGGGATTTAAAAGGTGAGCTCGCTCAGAGTCGCCGTCCTAACAGAAGATCAGCCTCGCTCCTCAACTGAGATTATGGGATGGAGCCATCTGCCACCAGATGGCGCTGCAGCCCCAAACAAGCCATAACTCCGTTAATCTAGGCCTGAAATTTTTATTAGACCAAATATTGTTAATATCGCAGATACGAGCGAGGGGTGGCAGAGTGGAGCCAGCTGAGGTGGCCGCCTCCGGGGTGAGGTGTTCTGGGCATGTCCTACTGGGAGGAGGCCCGGGACAGACCCAGCACACGCTGGAGAGATTATATGGATTATATGGCCTGGGAAGGCCTCGGCGTTCCCGGAGGAGCTGGCTGGGGAGAGGGAGGTGCTCAGCCTGCTGCCCCCGCGGCCTGGATAAGCAAAGAAGATGGATGTTTGTATTTGTTTATTATTTATTAGGAGGGTGTCATGAACTGTGTAACTTCTGGCTGTTGATCCTTTGTGGATCTTTTGGAGAAACGCACGTTCATATATTTACCATCAGTTGTGTAACGTGCAGTGTTGATGATGTGAGGCGGCGCACAGCTGAGCAGCATTTAAATACGACCTCAAACTTCATATCTGAGTGTTTCTCACTTTTAGACTAATCAGTCTAATTTTGTTCCTCTGGCATCTTTTATCTCAGAGTTAAACATCCTCATAGAATCTCTTTCCCGTGCACGTATGTGGTCGGTCTTCCATGGCAGAGCATGGAGGACGCTTTCAGTCTGTTCTTCAGTCGGACTGCAGCCGAGGTGCTAAAAGCATGTGTGGATGTAGGATTTGGTTTTTCCTATCCAGAGTGTTGGGACCACAGATGAAAGCAGGATGTGTTTGTGGTCAGAGACGCTCGTGCAGACAGATTATCTGACACAGAGGGTCTGCTGACCTAAAAGGTGACAATCCCGACGATGAGTGTAACGCTGACCGTGTTCTGGTGTGATCTTCATCACGAAGAAATGCCGTGAACGCTGCAACCGGTGTGCTCCCCAAACACCAACGTTACCAGATCAGATCAGCCAACATCCTGCTGGCGGTACCAAGCAGAACGTGCTCGAGTTCCTCTACAAAATGTGTGAAGTCATGACGGCATACTTCGGCAAGATCAGCAAGGAGAACGTCGAGAACAACTTCGTCCTCATCTACGAGCTGCTGGACGGTAAACAGTCTGAGGAAACCACGGGAAAGGAGACGGTCGCAGCGATGGATGAAGGAACAGGAAGGATTGTAGGAAAAGTAGATGAATATTTACAGGAAAAACTCTGCAGCTGTAAAAACCTACAGAGAAAAATCGAATAGAAATTTTAAATAATGCATTTGAGCTGCAGCCACATCGAAGCCCATTATGCAAAGTTCTGTGCAGGATTCAAGGACCGAGGGGGTCCGGGAGGGCCAGGGTGTGACAGCTGTGGAGAACATCGCTGTGATCCAGCAGAAAGTCTCTTCTTATCCCAAAGGAGAGTCGGGACTTTCTGTCGATTGTACGGCATGATTCATTTTTCAGTATGAGGTCACCGAGCAAATCGATTAAAGGACGCGTTACGTCCACGTGACCGCACAGGTCTGCAGCTCGATGAGCTCGATTAGGCTCTCGATGTCCTACAGACTGGGAGGCGGAAAAGATGACAAAGATACTTTATCGTTGTCGCAGCAGGAAGTCGCTCAGAAAAACTTTGATTTATCATAACGGCCTCGATCGCAACCTGAACCCGATGGCATATGTGCAGCGTGTTGGACACTAACACTAAACCACAAGCAGCAGCAGGAGGCGCTCCTCTGTCAGGTGTCTGAGAGCTGAAGGAAGCTGCAGAGCTCTTTGTGGTTTCAGAAGATCCTGGATGTTCAAGCTTAATCACGTCTGTCATTATGGAAATAATAACTTTTTGTTTGGTAAACATCCGTATGAGCAGGTGACAGTCGGAGACGGTGGCGTCTGTAGCTTTGTTTTCCCTCTGAACAGGAAGTGCTGTCTCCCGATGGCGCCGCCGGGCTGCTGCTGCTGCTCTGTGGTTTTTTTAGGTTTTGATTTTTGTAGTGTTGGATGAGAAAATCAAAACCTAAAGAAAATACAGCGCCGACAGACGTCTCAGCTGGAGGCACGGTGCCAAGAGGATGCGGAGGTGGTGCTGATGATGATGATGGTGAAGAGGGTGGACTGGTGACTGCGTTTGTGTTCTGCAGAGATTCTGGACTTACCCTCAGAACTCGGAGACCTTCATCAACCAGCAGGGCATCAGGAGCAGGTACCACTGCGATTCCATCAGGATGCAGCTGGAATTGCAGGTAATCAATCAGCTGCCTGATCGGATACACACACACACACACACACACACACACAGAGCTGTGCTCAGGACTTGAAACTGTTTATTGATCCCTGATCAAGGCTGATTGATCTGAACTGTGCCCCTCCCCTCCCAGGTTTGTGTTCCCGCCCCTCTGAACGCCAGCGGAGTCCAGCTCATTGGGGAAATCCAAATATAAAGCCGGCGCCATCGTGTGGAAGTAAGTCGTCACTGCGTCTGTCACCTCACCCTGACCCATAGACATGTACACGTAGACGCCTCGTTGACTGGGGTTGCCCAGCTGCTGTGACGTAACTGTGTGTCCGCCATATTGGTGGAGTCAAAGCTGTGCTGTGAACTAATGCAAGTGAATGGACTGAACTTCATAAAGCGCCTTTTTACAAAGTTATTAAAGTTAGTGCATGTGTGAATGAACGCATTAATATACACTAGGAAACCTTTGGGCTCAAAAAAAATTATTCTGCTTTCAAAATGTTAGAATGGCCAAATACGATCAAAAACATTTCCTCAGTCTCACCTGTGAAAGGTGATCCCATGTGATCCTCTTTTTTTCACTGTAAAATGGTTTTAAAAAAAGCCTCCACACAGCAGCAGAGTGCAGCATCTCTCTCATGTTACATTGGCCACTTTTGCCACATCCAATATGGCGGCAATGTTGACGTACGAGTCAGCGCGCAATGCGGCATCTACGTATATATGTCTATGACTCCACCAACAGCTGGAAATGCACAGGAAGCTGAGTCGGTGTAAAGGTGGTTATGTGATCAGCAGAGACGCCTTCAAGTCCTGGGCTTTTATTTTGAAGGTCCATAACTTTGATTTTAATATTAGTGAGATCGAAGGTTCTTCCTCTGAGCAGCCAGTGAGCGCCTCATCAGACCTGCTCTGCACCACCTACACCACCTGACCAACTGCACCAGCTTCCCAAACACCAGTTACACAGTACTGTGCAAAAGTCTTGAGCCACCCTTCATCTAATTTATCAGGAAAATGGAGACTGTGAGATCTGCACTGGCAGCCCCAACGACCACAGAGCCTCCAGTGTGTCCCACAGATGGCTGCAGACCCTCACGGTTGGACTGACCTCCTCCAGACAAACAACAGTCCTCATGTGGCAGACCTCCCTGTTTCCCTTCATTAAGAATGACTTCCTGACAGCCGTCCTTCCACTGAGACCGTTTCTGAGGAGGCTTCAGTGAACATCTGATGGATCAGCTGAAGGTCCAGGTGATCTCTCAGCTTCTGTCAGCTCTCTGCTGGATTTGTTCCCATTTCTTAAGGACGCAACTTTTAAAGACTATCTACAGCAGACGAACAGATTCTTAGTCCTGACACGTCTTCTGTCCTGCACCTGTTCAGTTTTCAGGCCTCTCCTCGAATCACCCTGTTGGTGCTAAAATCCTGTTTTATGTTGTCAGACTGACAGTTTTCAACAAAGAGCCTAAAGATTACACTGGTTCTTTGCACAGCTGTCTGTGACACAACACTGGTTCATCCCTGAGGGGTTTTTTTTATTCGTGGGGTCAGAGGTCGGGGGCTTCTCAACCAAAACCTGCCTGTGAAAGTGATCAGGTACGGTGAGATCAGGCTGGAGTCGGTGTTTCCTTCAGCTGAAAAAGTTTGGTTTGTGTTGCAGCTCCGTACAAACACACTGTGTGTGTGTGTGTGTGTGTCTCAGGATAAAGTGCTTGGCGGGGATGATGGAGTCTCAGATCAGCGCTGTCCATCAATGATAAGAAGTGGGCGGGGCTTCTGATCTCCATGAACTTTGAGGTAAGAACAGGAAGTCACGTACCTGCTGAATGGCGCTCTTCATCACCTGCTGCTCATTAATCGCTCCTCCTCCTCTTCAGGTCCTGTTTGCTTCATCGGACAATCGCTTCCTGAGTCCAAGTTGAACTGCGACGATCATGACGTCATTAAATGGCTTCAATACATCGGCCACAGCAGGATCTATGAGACACCGTTGATGCTGCTGAGGCTGATGGGGGGGGGGCATCAACGGCCTAATAGGCCTAAAAGCCGAGCAGGTACCAGCATCAGTGTCCACGTTTCATTTAACTTGATGTGATGAAACGGGAAGGAGAGCGCCTCCTCTGGTTCTGTAGTGTCAGTGCAGCAGCTGGGACACAAAGAAGGACGTGTGTTGCGTTCAAGGACGCATCAGCATTTCAGTCATGTTGTGTTTCTCAATAAAACCAGAATGAATATCAAGTTTCCTCGAGTCTGTTTCCACCAAAGCCAGTGAACCAGTCCCGGTGGTGCCACAGAGGTACCTGATGCAGTCATTATGCTGCATCAGGTACCTCTGGTTTTCCTTCAGGTATCAGCCTGTTTCAGCCAGCTGTAGTCACACGAGGTCTCATTACACACCACAGACTGTAGAAAGAAATCAATAGCAGGGTTGTTGCTGCAGCACAGGTAGGTCACATTCTGGAAGGGAAAGCTTTAGCTGTCAGAAATGTCCAAAAATAACCGATATTCTCACAGAAACCATTAATAATAAATAGCTTTATGTGGTGTCATCTTTACTGTGGACACTAGAGGGCGCTGTCACTTTAACATGACCTGTGGGTCAGCCCAGCGGCCCCAGTTTAACATACACAGGCAGATATATGGTTTACCAGGATAAGATGGTGATTTGGGGGCAAAGCCTTTTACTGAGGAGAATTTATTCTTTCAATTCTCAACACACACAGACACAAGCTATTTTCCAGGGGGGGTGCTATAGCACCACTGGACTCACTGGAGCCTCTGCTGGACTCCAGAGGAACTGCAGGTCCAGGTTCAGTTTGACTCATCCTGAGGGGACACACAGACACCTGAAGCTGCTCTCAGCACTGCTCAGAATTCAGCTCTGAGAAAACCTGTTGTTGGCTCCCTTGGCTGATGGCTGAGATGTCCAGTTTGACCAGCAGGATGTTTTTTGGTTGCTCCCGGTCACCATGGCAATGAGCAGCCTGTAAAAACAGACGGCAAATCGTTTCTTTTCACAGACCCGAAAAAATACAAGAAAACAAGAGGAAGGGGCTGTTTGTGAGGTGTGGGAACCTGCTGATGAGAGTGTGTTTATACAGTCTGTGTGTGTCTGCGGACGGACAGATGAATGGACACAAGTGTAATTAAATTGTCATCCTTCACCTCCGGCTGAAAGTCTGTCTCCTCCTCCGTCTCTGTGAGCGACATGCCGTCAGAAGCCCGGCACTCCGGGCCTCTGGGTCAACTGGATGGCTGCCAGGAGGCCCCTGAGGCCCCGGGAACTGTGCCAGAAACACTGAGGCATTATGGGATACCCAGCAGGTGCTACCTGAAGAGGAAGCTGAAACTGCTGGAAGCTCTGCAGGCCTGTTGGAGACCATTTAAAAAGGTCGAAGGAAAATAGTTTCTGCTCCTTTTCCATCTTCAAAGCTTTAATGTTTCCATCTGCATTAACTAGGAGCCATAAAGTAAAACCTGTGCTGACTCCTCCCATAGACATGTATACAGAGAAGCTTCATTGAGCGCTGACTCGTACGTCAATGTCGCCGCCATATTGGATGTGGCAAAAGCGGCCAACATAACTCTGGTGCAGCCTGGAGTTTTTTGAACCACTTTACAGTCAAAATGGGATCACATGGGATCACCTTTCACAGGTAAGACTGGCAAACTGTATTTGATCGTATTTGGCCACTCTTAGCATTTAGAAAGCAGAATAATTTTTTTGTGCCCAAAGGTTTCCTAATGTGTATATTAGCGCATATTTGAATGTGTGAATGAACGCATCAACTTAAATAACTTTGTAAAAAGGCCCTTTATGAAGTTCACTTGTATTAATCTACAGGGCAGATCACATCCAATATGGCGGACGCACTGACGCGTCACAGCAACAGGTCGCCCCGCTGTGACAGGTGGGTCCTACGAGGACGCTCTTTGCCTCCACACGCTCGCCACACTGCTGACACAGCCGCGCCTGAGCTCCATTTGATGAAATTAAACTTGGGTTATCTGTGTGGTCTCCCTGCTTTGTCTGAGCCTGTTAGTCAAAAAAACAGACACTAACTTCTGTGCGTCTCCTAAAAGTCCACCGAGGCAACGGCCTCAGTGTAAGTAAGATCCACAGTTCACCCTGCAGGTATAAAGCTCTGAGTTCACAGCAGCCTTGGTCATTCTGAGCCATCACGATCAGACTGAGGCTTAGTGAGAAGATCCTTCTTCAGCGAGGAGACCAGGACGCCCACAGTCACTCCAGCAGAGCTCCAGAGACTGTGAGCATGTCCTGCAGGCAGCCGTGCAGATTAATTTACTGATGTCATAGTTTATCAGAAAGCTGTGAGGAAGCATATTTGTTCATGTCCTGTTTGCTGTACAAAGCTAAATAAAAGGAGAATAAAGATGGCTGCTGTTGTTAGTGTTGTTATGGCGGTTCCTCTTCAACCCGTCATTGCGCCTGCAGTTACTCCTTCAGTTTGGTTCTGTTTGTTTGACCCTAAAGAGGAAGTACACTAAAGTCACAGCCTAGATCCTCAGATCCAGCCTCACAGAGCTCGTGGACTGTGCTCAGGACGATTGCTGATTGGCTGACAATTACGTCAGAAAAGGGAAGGTAGCGACATACTTCTGTTCTGAGTTCACCTGGAATAAAGGATAAAAACAGTGCCCCCATCTGGCAGCTGATGCCCTCTGCAGGCAGGCTGGCAGTGTTGGAGAAGCAAGCAGGGGCTCACCTCCACCAATCACAACCAAACTCCTGGAGAAGGCCTAACCTCTCTCCTGGCCATGATGAAAGGTGCCAGGCAGGTGTGGGGGCAGTCTTTCTGAAGAATGAGATGGCCACCTGTGAATCACAGAAGGTAAAGGTAAGCAGTTCAGTATTCTCGGCATTCTTGGAGTCTTCAGGTGGGATCCCGGAAAGGGTTCTGCCTCGGGACTCTAAGGTTCTCCTGGGAGATTCCAACACTCACAGGGCAATGATAAAGAAACCTGGAGCGGGGTGATGAGGAGGAACAGCCAGCCTGATCTAAACCACAGACACGGCTTTGCAGGGTTTGTCCATAAGAAACAACGTTGTAGCGTGTGGCTCGTTCGGTTAACATGGGGCCTCATAGGGGGTCATTTTGACTGTTGGGTTTTCTCTATAATTATTGTAGCTCTTCTTTGGCCTAAAGAGCCAAAATCCCATCACTAGCTCTTGGACGCCTCTTTTTGGAGGTTGTCTGAGCAGAACTCACCAGAGAGACGATATATCTCATCGGGCTTATGGGCCCATTACGCTCGCTATTCCCGCCCTTTTGAATATGACAAAAGTGATGTCACACCTGCTGGAGCAAGTTGTTGCTGCAAACATGCCGTACGTGTCTGTGTGATGATGGTAAATGGACTGGTTCTTATTTTTATAAGCTTTTTCTACTCTAGCTGAGCATGTTTGCATTTACACATTCACATTCCAACAGATGCATCGCAGAGCAACTCGGGGTTCAGTATGTTGCCCAAGGATACTTTGGCGTGCAGACTGGAGCAGCCAGGACTTGAACCACCAACCTTCCAATTAGTAGAGGACCTGCTCTACCTCCTGAACCACAGCTTCTGCATCCATGTGATGATGGTACCTGGATCCATGTGATGATGGTACCTGCATCAGGACCCATTTCCTGACCTAGAAAACATTGTTTATGTGCAGCTCTTTGAAAAATCTGAGTCCTGCAGACTGAAATCAGCCTGATTCATTGATGCCATCGTACTGAAGAAACGATGATGATGATGAGACATTCAGTGTTCAATGAGTAAATCGTAATCGTGGCTTTTCTCTGTGTTTGACCTTCATCTTCCTCAGGAGACCTCTGACTTTCTCAAAAACTGCCTCTCAGAAGAGTTTTGGTTTCAGGTTTCTGTCAACGTATCGATTGATTCTCACTCTGCCAGCACAGAGAGAGTGAGCGTGAGGTCAGAGCATTGTTGCAGTGCATGATGGGAGTCTGCCAGGCCGCTCAACTGCCAACATTCAAACCTCATTCAGCTCACAATGCAGCGTTAATGAGCTGCTTAACATGCACCATATGATGAGCTCCTCTAAAGATGCCTCTGCAGGCAGTTTGTTAGAGTGAAGGTGACCGTGAGCTGGACGGAGACGGCAAGTGTGGGCGGAGAGATAAACAAGACAACAATGCACCCAATACAAACCATGGGGGGGGGGGGGCAGTTTCACTGACGAGGCTGCGAGTAGTGATTAATTTATCCCTCCCAGATTAATTTAGGCAATAAAACCTCCAGAATAAATCCATCAGCAGGGCTTTGTCTTTCTGTTGTTTCAGCCACATTAATCAGTACTTTATATTAATGCTCTGAGTAATGTCAAAGAGGTCACAACCACAGGTTTTTGTCCAGATTCAGAGAAGAATCTACTGAGTTTAAGCAGGAAATGCTCCAAAGAAAATGTGACTAAATGTTTCTATCTGCTGCTGTGTGACTGAAGCTAACTAGAATGCTGCTCAGAGCTCACCTTTAAACTGAAAATCACGTTAAATCCAAGCAAACGATGGCATGAAGCCATTAAACAAAACCAGTGCATCAGCTCACAGTGGAGGAAACCTTAGAGGTGCAGTGATGGAGCTGTGGGGAACTCCACTCAACATTTTGTTTATCACAAGATTCTCCTCGGAAGTAGAAAACAAAATCTCGGAGGTCCTCCGCCCAGTTGGTGCTTCTCGTCTTTCAGACGGATCTGATCCGCTGGAACGTTTTAGTCTTCAAGGAGCTGTGCCAGTGTGTTGAGCACTTTTTAAATTTTCAAGAGTTTTAAGGACTGTGTGTGTGTGCGTGTGTGTGTGTGTGTGTGTGCGTGCGTGTGTTTTCAGCGTTTAGATGCACGTTCGGTGCTGTTTGAGTCTTTTTGTGGCTGTTGTGTGTTTTCAGGATGTTTTCTGGGTTTTCAGGATTTGGGTGTTTTGGGTGTTTCTCAGTTGTTTGTGGGCAGCGTGTCTCTCTCTCTCTGTTCTCCAGCAGAATCTAACAGGAAGCCGTCTGCGGACTGTTTGGACAGATGTTTTGAGCACAGACAGACAACCGCTGCACATCTGGACTGCTGCTGCTGGGAAAACACTTCGAGGGGGCCCTACCTGCAGTCTGGAGCCCCGAGGCGGCCCTGAGGCCCCGGGAGGGAACAACGGGACCAGGTCTGGGCTTGTTTTCGTGCTGGTCTCAGATTCAGGCTGCAGAGAATGAAAGTTTTTGTTAACAGAAATCCAACAGAACGTTTTAATGTCACCGAGAATAAAACCACATGCTTCCGGGGGGACAGGGTTAAACTCCGCTCTCTGTGTAAACGGACACCCTCTCGCTCACCTGACCCCGCCCCTCCGGACCAGCACCGCTGCAGCAGCGAGCGGACAGTCCGGGAAGTTCAGTCAGTTTGTTACCGAGTGGAGCGCGATCCTCCCGCGGGTCCCGGACCACACTGAGCGCGCGCACGGAGCGTATCGGGCCGGTTCGGGTCTCCCGGGGTCCGGGTCTTTCTCTGCTTTTGGGTTTTCTGCCGGAATTCGGACTCGCAGCGACTTTCAGGTCCACGAAGGTTTCGAGGAAGCCTGAAGCCTCCGTGCGTAATTCCGCGCGCCTGGAAACCTCTTTCTGTGGAATGACGCACGGGCTCAAGGATCGATTGTTTAACTGATTGATTGACGGGCACGCGGTCCGAGACTCGTCATGGACCCGGTTCAGCTGCTGGTGATGATGGTGGTGGTGGTGATGAAGGTGAGCGGAGCCGCCGTGAGGCCGCAGGTCAGTGTCCCTTCACTCTCACTTCATGGCTCCAGGTTGATTTTCAGGGAAAAACGCAGATTTCCTGCAGTGGAAAGGCAGGATTTGGGTTTTTGGAGAGAACAAAGAAAGTCTGGAATCAGATTGAGGTCAAAAACATGAGATGAACAAATCCTCCTCCTCCTCCTCCTCCTCCTCCTCCTCCTGACAGTCAAACACGGGTTTATTGTGTTTACGCTGACAAACTCATTTATTGAAAGTGCAGGAAAATATTAGTTATTAGGTCGTGTTTTCTTTAATGTAAATTTCTGACATGAGCTCAGATTCGATCCTTTTCTTTGTCTCTGATGATGAACTTACAGTAAACTGAAATCAAACGCGGATGTTTGGAGTCATTAATAATCCTCATGATGTTTTTCCTTTATTGGCTCTCAGCTGAGGCCCCCCGGCCTCATCACGGACCCCTGAAGGAGCGAAACAGGAGTGAAACCTCAGAGGTCAAAACTCTGACGTCCTCCTCCATTCCAAACATCAGTTTCCATCTTTTTCTCCTCTTTGGTCATTGAAAGTGGGACTCTGAGGGTCAGCACGGCCTGCAGCTTTTCCTGTGCTGTTCCTCTCATAGCTGCAAAAAATGCTCACTCAGCATTATCATGGTTCCCTTCATTTGACCCAGGAGATGATCCTGCTATCAGACGTAGGTAAAAAAAATTCATCTGGTCCCACCTGTTCTGAGACTGAACGTTTACCCAGAATGCACTTTGTGAAAGATCAGAAACAGATCAAGCGTCCAGGTACTAACGCCGGTTTCTGAAATCAAACGGCTTCAGCTGAGTGTGATCGCGGATCATCACACTGATGCGCACAGGTGTGCTCCTCAGACTGTGACTGTGCGCGTCAGACTGATCTGGTCTGCTGTCTTTGAAAGTTTGATCTGGAGATTTGCTGGAAGGTTTGGGGTTTAAAGATGCTGGATAACAAATTTAAAAAGCTCCAAATTTTAATTGTGAAATGATTCCAGGTAAAAGGTTGTGTGGCCTTGCTGGAGTTGGGGTGGAGCCTGGCTGATATTATCTGCTGATCAGTGTTTATAACAGCCAGCAAATGACAAGAGGAGACGGGAGAAACCATAGACCATAGTTTTTCGAACCATTTTACAGTCAAAACGGGATCACGTGGGATTACCTTTCACAGGTAAGATTGACGAATTGTTTTTGATCATATTTGGCCATTCTAACGTTTTGAAAAAAACATTTTTTTTGTGCCTAACAGCTTCCTAGTGTATATTAGTGCATATTTGTATGTGTGAATGAACGCATCAACTTAAATAACTTTGTAGAAAGGCGCTTTATGAAGTTCAGTCCATTCACTTGTATTAGTTCACAGCGCAGCTTTGACTCCACCAATATGGCGGACACACAGTTACGTCGCATCAGCGGGCCGTCCCGAGTCGACGAGGCGTCTACGTGTACATGTCTATGGGAGAAACACCCTCCATGTTATGAGTGTTGAGGTTACATAGTCTGTCCACCAGGGGGCAGAATGCCGACCGACACAGAAAATGTTGGGCGACCTGTTGATGTTTCGTGAATGTCGATATTGGCCTGAAAGGTCCCACCAGGCTGTGGCGCGGTGGAAGGGGGGGGGGGGGGGAAGTTGGCGCTCTCTCTC
>VUQJ01014507.1:17137-32408 GCA_015108635.1 Andinoacara biseriatus
GCACACTAAATATATTCACTCAGTGGTGAGAATAAAGCAACATTGGAGGAAGTATTCACTAACTTTGCATTGGCAAAGGAGTTAATAGCACAGTGCAGTGCATTACTTGCATTTTAAAAGTAGAATAGAAAAAATATGTGGTGCAAAAGTCATGAACCATCACTCATTTCTTTGTTTTACTTCCAAGGATTCAGACTTTCTTGTAAATTTTTTAAAGTGGTCTTGGGCAATAATTCTCCAGGCTTTCTGCAGAACATTTTTCATTTTCAATCCAGTCCTGACCATTTTCAAAGGAATTTTTTATTTTATTAAGAAACTCAAGACTGACCCATGACTAAAAAAGGCATCTAACTCCAGGGATGAACCCGTGACAGCTTAGCAAATAAACTGTTTTAAATTGGATCTGTAGTCGCTTTGTTACAAGCAACCTGTTGCAAAAAAAACACCAAAAAAAGAATCTAAAATTTCCCATTATAAAGAATATGCATTGTGTATTTTTAATTCTTCCAGATGCAGAATGAGTTCATCCAGCAGGGCAGCTTGAATTTCAGATTCATACCGGTTCTCTTCCCCTGTGCATCCCAGGTCAGAAAACAGAAAACTTTTTTCTTTTATACTAATTTACCCCCAAAATGTTCTTTACTTTCCCCTTTGTATTAAACATCTCTTTATTGTAAAAAAATAAGAACCTATGGAAACTCCTTGCAGAAACATGTCCCCACCTGGCTCCAGAACACTTGTGTTTACCGCTGGCCGCAGGACAATGAGGATCTGTTACTGCGACTGCTGAGGGAGGAGAGATACATGCCTCCTCCTGTACCTGTGGAGCTCAGCCTATTCATCAGGCCTGTTACTACGAGTGATGCAGTTACACCGTAAACACACTGTAAACACACACTGATGTTTGGGCAGGTGTCTGGATTTATTGTTTCTGCTTTAAAAAAAAACAAACATTTTCCAGCAAGTATATTTTAAACTCTACAGTTTGATCCTGTCTAAATCAATATAAGCTCATATTCAGAGTTATGTTATGTGCAGCTGTTTTTTTCAGATAAGCCAATAAAGTCTTTTCTATGTGTTCTGGGAGTGAACTTATGTGAGATTATTTTGCCAAACTATAAATAATAAAATGTTTGCATACTTGAAGAATTTAACAAGGAGATTTTACTGAATAAATCCAAAAAATCCCAAACAACAAACAACCAAAACTTTACTTACATAATATTAAGTTTAGACCTGTAGCTGTGCACATTTCTTAATATGGTCTATATATTATAAACATATACAGCATATATTATATAATGATTGCATAAGGGTCAGTGTCACAACTGAAAGTATGAGTCCATGGACCCTACAGAGGTTGCACAGGTAGTCCAAGTCCTCCAGTATGGCACAGACATGAAAGGGTCTGGAGAAGCCAAGAACATTATGCTGCCTGTAACATTGTTATATATATGTGCATGCTCTGGAGTGGCAGGTATTAAAAATAGTGTAGCCACAAATGCTTGCCAGTGTTTAAAAAGAAAAATTGAAAAGGGGAAAAAAGTCCGATCTTAAGACTGAAAAATGCAGTTTCAACCTAACCTGGAAGTAGAAGGGGAAACACTCTTTGAAGACAGTTTTCTGTCCATTAATCTAGGTGTAATCTAGATGTGTTTTTTAGTGGGCAGATTGCAGTGGCAACCAGTAGGGGTGCCCACTTCAGCCAGCTGATCTCTTGCACACGCCAAAAAAGGTCTGCCAGAGCGGCTGGGGAGCAGAACTCCAGCTAAGAATAACCTGTATTTTCCCGGGGATAGAATTACCTTGAAGCTGTCCTGCTCTCTGCGCTGACCTATACCCATGTGAGGCACCAGTTACACTGGGTGAGATATTCTGCGTTTCCCCTCACCCTGCCCTGCCCAGCCCTGTGCTTAGCTTGGCTCTTTCGTCCCCTGCGTCGCGTTACTTTGCCCCACTGTCCCCAGACCCCCCTTTTCAATGCTGCCTCATAGGCAGCTCCAAATTCCCCAACATATGTAAGTGTCCAATTTATGCTTGATTTTCCTTTTTTTTTTAAATCTCGGACAACTTCCACCTGTGGATATTGTGGATAAGAAGACAAGGCTGTGAGTGGTACAAGTGACAATGGAATAATTTACTACCTGGGATGCCTTTTTCCTATGGAAGTGGACTGGATTTACTGAAACTGTCACCAGTTAGTTGTTCATGAGGAGGCTTTGTTCCCAGTACAAAGTATCCTACCTAAGACAGTCTACACATCACCATGGCTGAAGGTAAGGTTGTTACACCTGTATCTTCAAGCAGCACAGAACAAATGAAGTGTTTTTGCTGCAGCTCAAAAATCCAAAGTAATACATTCTACATAATAAATAAATGGGAATGTTTTCATAAGTTGTGTCCTCTTAGGAAGATGTGTTGAAAGTCGGTTGCTATAAATACAAGCTATCAAGTCACCAGAGTATTAGCATTGCTCTCCTCTGACAGACTGCTGCTGCAGCTGACCTCAGCCAGGGTGGAAGAACCTCAATAATAAATATATAATATATAAAATAAATAAATAAATAAAAATAATTCATAAATTAATAAAAGCAACCAAAAAATGTGTGTCCTGCATTTAAAATACTATGTAAAAGTAAGTATTGTTAGTAAATTAAAATTTTGTCTTTGATATATTAATGCATAAGACTGCTAATACTCACATCAGTGTGTGTAAGCAGCATTTCCTTGTCTCAAAGGTAGACCTGGGGAGTTCAGAATGGAAACAATGAAAACAATAAATAAATCATTAACATTTAAAATGAGGCAAAATGCTCCAACATTTTTTCTTATGAGGAGTCATTTTTAGTGTATTGTACATGTTGTTTACACTTAAAAGGAAGGTTATCTTGTAGCTGTTATTTGCCCTCATTTTATGTTGTTACTGCAGTTATGCTCTATTACCGTTTTCATACACATTTCAGCATCTAAAGTATTTTTATATGCTTAATCCACTGAAACAAGTGTTTTGTTTTGAGGGTTTTGTAGGTATTTTTTTTTTCTAATGCCAGTTATTTTGATCAGTGTCCACAAAAAACGTTTTTTAGTTAGTTAAGCAAGTTTACGTTTACAATTGTTTTTCATATCCTACTATTTGGATATGCGAAAGAAAGTAATGCATTGGACATGTTCAGAGTTCATTCACAGTGTGAAGGTGTTCGTGACACCTTCACACTAGGTCCAAGTTGAAAAGTAAATCAGTACAGATCATCTTGCATCCTGTGTACAGCATTTAATGATGGTAACACTGTCGCTAAATGCTGTCTTGGGCGTTTTTCACATTGCTAGGCCAGTGGAAAATGTGTTAATACATTTGGAAAATGTCACTGCTAAAATTGGAAAGCCAGATTGCTCCTGCCTTTTCTACTCTTCAGTGTGACGTGGTGTTTCAAATTCTTGATTAGGATAAAAAAAAAAATTAAGGAAATAGAGAGACACTCATAGTAACAGATGAGTAAAAAAATTAATAGAACAGGCAGTGTCTGTGTACTGTGTAATGTCTTCCACCTGTCATGGTTTATCTGCAGTGTGTGGATGCTAAAACTAGAAGGGTTGCAAAAAATGGGCATCTCTTTCTGCTGCAAAATCACATATTTGAAGCAGTGGTACTAACTTAATCATTGTCACACTACTGAAATAACTGTAATTTTTTTTTTTAAAGTGAGCACATGTATCTTATTTATTTTTGAGGAAATAAAATCAAAATTGACTAATATTCAAGGTAAAAATATATTAAGGAATTTAAATATATCATTGTTGTACTACTACGTTATTTTCACAATCAACTTGTTATTGATTTTTCACTTTTTTTTTTTCAAACTGGTCTGAAGTGGGCTCTGCTCTGTAGGGGGGAATCAGAGTTCAGAAATGTGAACCTTTTGAGCGGTGAACTTTCAATCAGTAAAAGCTGAGGATGAAATTCTGAATATTGTGTCATTTGGAAAAGATTGAGCTAATAGAAGCCAAAAACAAGTGCAACAACTGAAGGAGCCGTAAATAAACATACATGCTTTGCATAATTGTGGACAGTCCAAATTTGTTCATATTGTGCTTTTGTTTCTTTTTTGATGGCAATAAAAACATATTGAGGGATACTATTATTCTTATAGGAGCATAATATAAAGAAACATTTGTAAGGATTCCATCATGATGGAAGGAGAGGCATGCAGGGATTTCAGCTAAAAATATGTCAGTTCCCTCTGGTGGACAAACTATGTAATTTTGATACAGGATAAGCCATTATCATAGTCATAATCAACAATAAGTATGTATATGTAAAGCTGATATTATCCAACTAATTTAATTATCTTGCAGTTTTAATCCATATCTGTATAGTGACAATTCTATTCTATACGTTTTGCAGGCAGTGGGTATCAAAGAAGTGCTGAAAAAATTTTAGTTTCCATAGCAGTGCAAAAATATAAAACAGTATTGCAAGCATATGTACTCTGAACAAAGCAGGGAGTAACATGTGTCTTTATGGCTTCCACATATAGGAGCCAAATCTGCCCCCCGCGCTGCAGCCACTGGGTCCGGCGATGCAGCAGCAGCACCGCAGACGAGCTCCCTCAGATCCAAAGTCCTGGGGCTGCTCAGGAAGGTCAAAATGTCTATTGAACTGCTGATCGCCCTGGCTGCTCTCTTGTCCTGGCTGGTTGTAGGTGTGGTGATGTTTGACTTTGTAGAGTACAAAGCGGTCCCCGGTGAGTCACAAATAACTGCAAATGTATGTCTCTAAGTCATTTCAGCCATCAGTTATGCAGAATCAACCTACATGTTTGTTATCAATATTAGACATCCAGCAAATCATAACGGACCCTGTTCAGGCTGTAAATGATGCCGCTGATGAGATGTCCAATCTGTTCAATAAGTTTCAAGGTACCAAGAAATTTATGTTGGCACAGTTTTTAATGTGTATTAGTGTAAGCTCTGTAAAGAATGACTCATTTTACTTTTGCAGAATGTGCTCCAGATTTAAGTGACCCCGTGTCTGTTGCCAGATACACAGCTGAGGAAATATCAGAAGCCAAAGACGAGTTTGTTCGTTACTTTTCGGATGAAGAAGGTATGACATCTCAATCGTACCAAAAAAAACCCCCAAAAACAGCAAAGAATTGCTGTTTAATAAGCCCCTAATAATCTCCCCCAAACCACAGGGAATTTCTACCTCAGCTACATTGACCCTGTGGTCATTGGTAGACAAGCTTTCCATTCAACTAATGACTTCATATGTGGAGCAGTGGGCTCCTTCAGGGAAACACTGTGTGCTGTTGTGGATACTACACTAGAAACCATACTGGATATAAAAAAAGGTATGTAATTAATATTTTTAATGCATTTTTTTCTGACTCAAGACTTTGTTTCTCCTATTTGACACTGAATTAATGAATTAATCTGTCTTAAGAAAGTATATTTTTTTAAAAATATACTTTAAACTAAACTTTAACTCCAATACTGGCTTTTAACTGTCTGGCTGAATTAATGAATTCACAAACTTACAAATGCCCTCGTTTTTTTGTTTTGTTTTGTTTTCCAGGAAAAATTGATCTTAGTTACATTGACCCTGTAATAATAGGCAGAGATGTCTTTAATGTTACTAATAAATTCACGTGTGGAGTCGTGGGCTACATCCAGGGTGTGCTCTGTTCCATACTGGACACTACGCTGGATGTAGTGAAAGGTATTTACTCTCTCTCTTGTTTAAATAAACTCTTAAAAAGTACATAAAACCATATCTAACTTCAGTGTTGGCTTTACAAGCTTATTCATTTCCTGTTTGTGTTTCTCAGGAACTGTCGACATTAGCTTCATGGATCCTGTGGTAATTGGCAGAAATATCTTCCATGTCACAAATGACACAGTGAGTGGAATAGTGGGCTACATCCAGAACATCCTCTGTGCCATATTAGACACTGTACTGGATATATTCAAAGTTACCGGTAAGGAAAAATGTCTCTTTTAAGTAAGACGTGTGTGCATTTATTTATTGAAGCAACTCACTGATGCTTTGCCTTGAATGTGTGTTGTCCTTCTCAGGAACCACTGACCTTACCTTCATTGACCCTGTCATTATTGGCAGAAGTACCTTCAGTGTTATTAATGACTTTGTGAGTGGAATAGCAGGATACATCCAAGGCGTGCTCTGCGCCGTCTTGGATGTGGTGCTGGATACATTAAAAGGTACACAACCCGGCAAGGTTTTCAACCCTGTGTGTCCTTACATAATGCACAGACTGCTGTAGCCTGCTAACTGCAGTTTTCACAGAGTGATTGCTTCATTTCATCTTTTGGTTAGGTATCCAGGATGCCTTGGGATTTAGCCCCATGTCAGCTTTGAAGTCAGCAGTAGAAATAACCAAAGAACAGACAAACCTCCTCGTGAGCTATGTCTCCTCAACACTGATTGGTGAAAAAGGTCTGTTTAAACGTACATTATTATCAGAAAAAATGTTACCTCTTTTAGCGCAGCAGCTAACAAGATATTCTCAATGAGGGCAAAGCAGAAATAGTTTGAAAGCAGCTTTTATTCCATGTCTGGTGTTTTGATTTTCAGGAATCATGCCTGAAGTGTCCATTGACCCAATGAAAGTTGTTGAAGATGCTGTGCTGGAGTTCACCGACAAGAAGGATTTGTTCTTAGCTTACATGTCAAGCATGCTCGTTGGTGATCAGGGTACGGCTGTTTGTATTAGATGTTCAAAATTGTTGATTGAGAAAAATCCATCAGCTAAATATTTTTTCTATGTTTCAGGGGAACCCGTCACCACTCCAGTTGTAAATGTAGTAACAGAAAAAGGTTTCCCTTTATAATTACCGCTTTAATACAACCAGAAATACAAATGATTAAAAATAAATGTTTATTACTGGCAGGTGTTTCATCAAACATCTTTGTTTCTGTTTGTTTAGATGAAGCTGTACCTTCCCCATCTGATATCAATTTAGTAAGAAGGAGAGGTGATGACAGCTTTTTTCTCTTCTCCATTGCAATAATACAGAAAAGCAAATATTACTTTAAAAAAAAAAAAAAAAGCTAATTTTTTTCATTTGTTCTTTAATGCAGGGGAATTTCTGCCTCCACTGGAAAAAGGTTAGAAAATACCTTCGTTAATTGCACATGGCCTTTAAAATCTGCTTTTAACCATGTGCAATGAGTGTTACAAGCAACTAGAGTGCATAGACTTTTTAATTTTTTTGTTTGTTTGTCTGTTTCTGACCTTTCGTGCATGTGGTGGGACGTTATTCAAACTTTTTCAAGTCTGATTTATGGTTTGCCTTACTGTTCAGTGTAACCCTGAAGACCTACAAAACTGTGCGCCACTATGTTTGAAAAAAAAAAACTCCATTTGTACTTATCACATTATGGCATGGACAAATATGCATCATATCTGTTGTTCAATTTGTTATTATAATTGTCTTTGAGCTGCTACATTGTCATGATCTGGTTCATTCCACCCTGTGTTTGTCACTTTGACCATTGTTGTAATATTTTACAGAACTCTGCACTGATATGTCTTTACTCAGTCATCATGTTTTTCTGTGTAACATTGTGCATGACCATGTGCGTCCTTCTGAACTGCATTTCTTTGTTGCTCTTTCCCTCATCTTTTGTGCCACTGACCAGTTGCCTTCTGTATTTGATGCTTTACGTTGTTCTCATATGTATATAACTGGAATGTCCAGGCTGGATTACATGTGAATATTTCATTTTATATGTGCATGCAATCATACAAATCTACACCACATGCTGCAAAGTTAGTATTCAAACTATTTTAACCACTGTCTAACATGGTAGCCAATTTTGATATAGCATGTTCTTCTTCTCTGTGGTTTTACAAATAACATTTAACCCATCCATATGTGACAAGCTCCTTCATTAAGATGATCACAACACTGTAGCTAATTATGAGGGAGTACTCTGCTGTGGTATCATCACATAAATCCTTAGGATGCAGATACCAGCTGATTCAGGAAGTTAGAAGGTATTTAAATTATTTTAAAAGAAGCTATGTCTTTGTTAGCAGCATTTAAAATGTTAAGATTTTGGTAGAAATGAACATACAGAGTTATATATAAATATAAAATAATTCCTGCTTCAATTTGTGAAGCAATTTTAATCTCATAAGCAAATGTTAAAACCCAGTAGCTCCAACCTGTGGTGTGCACCATGCTGTAATGTTATGAATTGTTATTATCATTTCACCCCATTAAAATCACCCTATAAAGATATGAAGATCGCATAAGAAAGATTACAAGGTTCATAATACAGTTACAGAGATCATGCACGCTGCCAAAGAAGAAGCCGCTCCTGCTGCAGAGATAAAAGAAGACTCAAAGATGGCACCCACTGAAGAGGCCACCAAAGCAGATGTGACAGAGGCAATGGAAGATGAGGGTATTCACATGATTCTTTTGTTAACAGTCACATTCATTAAGTTGAAAACAGACACTAAATTTATTGCTGTCACATCACTAGCGAGACATGTCCACATTGAAGAACCAGAACTGGGACCATCACTGAAGGAGGAGGACATGCTTCATGATAACTCCATGGAGGAAGAGGAAATAGAAGAGGCTGATAATGAGGCAGAAGAGGAGATTCAAACAAAGGAGGATGCAGAACAATTGGCAAAAGAAGAAGAGCACATAGAGGAGATAGAAGAAGGGGAAGGTGATCGTAGAGATGAAGAGCACCAAGAACAGGGAGCCATTAAGACAGATGAGTTTGTGATAAAAGTAGATGATGAAGAGATACAGTCAGCAGAAGGGTTGGTAAAAGATGAAGAGGTAGAGGAAAACATTTTAGAAGAGGAGGAGGAGACCATCAAAACCAAAGACAATGTTATAAAAGAAGAAGATGAGAGCAAATCTGAAGAAACTATTGTGGATAAACACAAGGAGGAGGAGCCAAAACTGACCATCCATGAAGATGTTTTAGAAGAAGAGGAGGAGGAGGAGGAAGCTGAGCCCAAAACTGAAGACATTCTGGTAAACTATGTGGAGGAGGAACAGAGTGAAACTAGTGATGTTTTAGTAGAAGCTGAGAAGGAGGAAGAGGAAACAAAAACTGAAGACATTTTTGAAGATCAAGAGGAGAAGTCTCAAAGCAGAGATGATGAAGAAGAGGAGATCAAAACTGAAATGGGTTTGGTAAAATATGAGGAGGGGGAGGAGGAGGAGGAGGAAGAAACAGAAAATGACAATGTTTTGGTAGAAACTGCAGAGGTGGAGAATGTTGAAGATGTTTTTGAAGAAGATGAGGAGAAGGAGATTAAAACCATAGATGATGAGGTAGAAGAGGAAATGGCCAAAACTGAAGCTGATTTGGTAGAATATGAGGAGGAGGAGGCCAAAACTGAAGTTTTGGAAGAATATGAGGAGGAAGAGGAGGCCAAACCTGATGTTTTGGCAGAATATAAGGAGGAGAAAGAGGAGGCCAAACTTGAAGATGTTTTGGCAGAATATAAGGAGGAGGAGGAAGAAGAGGCCAAACCTGAAGATGTTTTGGTAGAATATGAGGAGGACAAAACTGAAGTTTTGGAAGAATATGAGGAGGAAGAGGAGGCCAGACCTGAAGATGATTTGGTAGAATATGAGGAGGAGGAGGAGGAAGAGGAGACCAAAACTGATGTCTTGGTAGAATATAAGGAGGAGAAGGAAGAAGAGGCCAAACCTGAAGATGTTTTGGTGGACAATAAGGAGAAGGAGAAAGATGAAGATGCCAAACCTGAAGATGTTTTGGTAGAATATGAGGAAGAGGAAGAGGAGGCCAAACTTGACATTTTAGTAGAATATGAGGAGGAAGAAGCCAAAACTGAAGATGATTTGGTAGAATTTGAGAAGGAGGAAGAGGACACCAAACATGAAGATGTCTTGGTAGACTATGAAGAGAAGGTGGGGGAACAGGAAGAGATTGAACTTGCCAATACTTTGGTAGAAGCTGGGGAGGCAGAGGAAATGAAAACTGAAGATATTTTTGATGTTCAAGAAAAGGACACTAAAATCAGAGACAGTGAGGAAGAGGAGTCCAAAACTGAAGATGCAGTAGAATATGAGGACAGGGCAGAAGAGGAGGAGGAAGAAGAAACTGGCAATGTTTCAGTAGAATCTGCCAAGGAACACACCAACATTGAATATGTTTTTGAAGAAGATGAGGAGAAGGGGAATAATATCATAGATGATGATGTAGAAGAGATGGAGGCCAAAGTGGTAGATCTGGCAGAAGATATGGAGGAAGAGGAAATAACAGTAAAAGAAATAGAGGAAGAGGAGGAGGCAAAAACAGGTAAAGATTTGGACACTGAGGATGAAGATCTTCATTCTGATGAACAAACTATCCAAATAACTGAAGGCAGTGATGATGATCAATATATAGAAATAGAATATGATGATGTGGATCAAGTAAAGGAGGAAGTAGAAACACTGGATGATACAGAAATCACCACTGAGGTGGATGAGTCATCAAAGAAACACCTTAAAATACTGTTATCTGAAAACCTTGGTAACAACAGTGCTGAACCTGAATCTGATGATGGCGAGGAGGAAAAGAAAACAACTTTACTGCCTTTTTACAACAAGGATAAATATTCCGACATCATCAGTGATCGTGATGAAAATAACAACAACAGCGAAAGCAGAAAGACTGAATCTAAGCAGAAGAGGAAGACTCATGTTCCCCTTGAGAGATTTGGAAGACTCAAATTGTCTCACAAAGCCGAAGGCCATGACAAATACGAGAAAGGTACCGAACTCTTCTCATTGTCATCACATAGTTATCCTCATGTTTTTCATTGTGAGACTATGAAAATACATGATGTGCGTTGAGTATGTGTTTTATGTGGAATGGCAGTGTTCCTTTATATGTTCTTTGAGTAGTTGGTTATGATAAGTTATTAGGGCCTAACAGTTAATCTGCTGAATGATTAAAGTAACGTGAATTTTTCTTGTGACTTAGTTAATCATCAAGTAGAACGTCAGCATTTTAGGCCACTTATTTGTTTTGCTAATTGTTTGAGAAAGTACTTATTCAGACTTTTTGCACGAGGAGATGGTTGGTGTCAGATTAATTCCTGTATCCAAAAAAAGACAGCTGAAGGATGTATGATGAGTAAAAAAGTACAATTAAATGAAAATTAAAAAAGTAAAGAAGAGACGGAAGAAACACCCTTCAATGTTATGAGTATTGATGTTGCATACTTTGTCCACCAGAGGGCGCTTGTTGACGACCGCAGAGTTGGGCAGAGTGTAATTAAGCCAGGGCTTGTGACAACAAAACAATTTTCAAATTGCATTAGTAAGAAAGAAAAAAAAACATTTGCTAATGTAACAAATTCTTTAATCAGTAAATTTTGGTATCGGTCTTAAAAATCCTATATCAGTCGGGCTATATATTAAACATGCTTATTGCTTCACCCCATTAATCTGTGACCTCTATAAATGCTTTTTAAATGATTTTGTGGTCTTAAATTCCTCTCACGTGTGACACTTGATTTTAGAACATCAAGATTGTATAGTGTAAGCAATTAGCTGGAGGCTTACAGCATAACTGCAGTAACCACTGGGTGGTGTTATAGTGGTTATGTACTTCTTTTACAGTATATGCAGTCTATCACTAGCACATAATTTGCTGCAATAGCCACCTATGTCACCATTCACCAGTAAGTCAAAGCAGTAAAGCTTCTAATAATGCAAAATTTAATCCATCCAATTTAATTCCTCTTTTTTTTCACAGGGGCTGTAGCCTTTCCCACCAGTGGGGTAAACCCTGTTTGCTAGAATATAGCAGGGATATTGTACTTTAAATACTTTACTCTAATAACATTTAAATAGGAAAAAACACACCTATGTAGGTGAGTTTTTATGAAGGGGGAAATTAGGTATAATGACCTACAGGCGTGAGGTTAATTGGTGATTCTAAAATGCCCATAGGTGTGAGTGTGAATGGTTGTCTGTCTCTCTGTGTTAGCCCTACGACAGGCCAGCGACCTGTCCAGGGTGTACCTTGCCTCTTGCCCTATGACAGCTGGGATAGGCTCCAGCCCCCCTGCGACCCTAAACTGGATAAGCGGAACAGGATGGATGAATGGATGGATGACCATAACAGATATTTGTTGACTTTTTTTTTACATTTTTAACATCTATGGGGACTGACTCGCTATGTGGTTGAAGAACTGCAGTTTGGCGTGTCAATTTTCAGCCACCTGAATGAAACTTTACTATTTTGTCATTTGTAGTTTAAGAAATATGTAAAGATAATATTACAGTCCTCAAATTATGTGGTTTAAAATTATTTCTGTTACTTTCTTCTAGCCCTACTTTTTATCTCTATATGAAGGATTACAATATAATTTCTTTCTTTTAATTAAAGAATTACATTAACGTGTCTAAGGAAAAGTGCTAAATCACTAAGTTTCCATCAGTTCCTGTGGTCCCGATTGATGTGGACCAGAGGGCGACACATAACCGTATAACTGTGCCTTTAATTTTTGTAATACCTCCGAAAATTTGCTTTGAGTTCAGTCTGAATGCTCCTTTAGGTGATAATGCCCCACTTGTGAGAAATAAACTGAATCTTATGTATGTAGGCATATGTTCTTTCATACTCTGATCATACTAATCCCAGAAAAATATTTTTTGTGCGCCTAATCAGTTTCTGTACCAGATCCGCAATGGTAAAGTTACACTGATATTGTCATCTAACCAAAGATAAGACATGAGCAAATTTCCAAAAATACTGGGGTGTTTCTTTTAGACCTAAATGATAGATTGTTAAAATTAGCATCTTTGGTTTAAGCATCAAGCTGAGATTTATTTAGTTCAGAAACATGTCTTAACTCAAATGTAACAGCTGCACTGGAAAAGGATCTTTTTGATGACTGAGCAGAAACAAATCCAGCGCTAATTATGTGCTAAAGTGTTCCTCCTTCAAAAAGTGCAGCTGATGCACTTGCTATGAGTTAGAGCCAGAGAGAAGTTAGATGGAGTTAGCATGCCAATAAAAATAGTTTTCTAGATGAAGATTACTGAATAGCTGTTATTACTGTTCTGTATTTCTCTGTACACTAGCTATAAAAGACCGGGCTGATTATTTTTAACAGTATAATAATAATACTTACTGTACGTCGTGGTTTTGATCGTAGAGTTTTTAACACTGTTATGCTTCTAGTGCTTTTGCAAGCATGATTATTTGTCATGTTAACAATATTACAGGTCTAATTACTGGCTAGGAATGCACTGTTATATGTTGAATATTTTTTTACCTATTTCTATATGGTATACTTTAGTTCTGAAAGAGGCAAAGGAAAGACATGCATTAAAGGAAGTTAAAGATGCCATTATTAAAGGTAATGTTCTTGAAACTGTGCATATTCTTCATTTTTCTCAGCTCTAAGATTAATTTAACATTTTCTGATATTTAATTATAAATCATTGTGCCCATATGCCACTGACAGTCTTATGAAAAAGTATTGCTGCTTGCAGATCTCAAAGCTGCAGAACCTGAGAGGGGGGAGCAAAAAGACAAAGAAGCCAAAGTTGTTGAAACTGTAGAGACTCAACGAAAAGAAGTCAAACTAAAGGACAAGCCCAAAGTTGACACAACACCCCTTAAAATGAAGCAAAAGAGGCACAAAGGTAATCACATTAAAATCTGAAATTGAATAATACTGTTCAAAAATGCATGCAACACAAATACTGTATTTGTAAACCACAAAGAGACATTATTGTTTTCAGAAGAAGAGCCAGAGAAGAAGCTGCTCAGAGAAGATGTGAAAGAACTGCCCAAAGAAAAGAAACCTAAAGATGACAAGGAAGTGAAAAAACCTCGCAAAGAAAAGGAAGAGGTGAAGAAACC
This sequence comes from Andinoacara biseriatus, assembly GCA_015108635.1. Classification (NCBI taxonomy): domain Eukaryota; kingdom Metazoa; phylum Chordata; class Actinopteri; order Cichliformes; family Cichlidae; genus Andinoacara; species Andinoacara biseriatus. The sequence continues at coordinate 31,026 of VUQJ01014507.1, forward strand.
ACTTCATGAAGAGGTCAAAGAAACAAAACCACCAAAGAAAGAAAGAGAGCTCAAGAAGCCCTCTGAAGAAAAGAAAAGAGTGAAGCCAATGCTAGAAGAAAAGGAAGTCAAGAAACCTTTCAAGGAAGAAAAAGAGATCAAGAAACCACCTAAAAAAGAGAAGGAAATAAAACCTTCAAAGAAAATTAAAGAGGAAAAGGAACCAATTAAACAAAAGAGGGAATTCAAGAAACCACCCAAGGAAGAAAAAGAGGTCAGAAAACCAGCAAAAATGGAGAGAGAAGTAAAGAAACCTCCAACAAAGGAGAAAAAAGACGAGACACCACCTGTAGAAATAAAAGAAGTCCGACCTCCAAAAGCAGAAAGGAAACCTCTTAAAGAAGAGAAAGCTGAGAAGAAACCTCTTAAAGAAGAGAAGGAAGAGAAGAAACCTCTTAAAGAAGAGAAGGAAGAGAAGAAACCTCTTAAAGAAAAGAAGGAAGAGAAGAAACCTCTTAAGGAAGAGAAAACTGAGAAGAAACCTCTTAAAGAAAAGAAGGAAGAGAAGAAACCTCTTAAAGAAAAGAAGGAAGAGAAGAAACCTCTTAAAGAAGAGAAGGAAGAGAAGAAACCTCTTAAAGAAAAGAAGGAAGAGAAGAAACCTCTTAAAGAAAAGAAGGAAGAGAAGAAACCTCTTAAAGAAAAGAAGGAAGAGAAGAAACCTCTCAAAGAAAAGAAGGAAGAGAAGAAACCTCTCAAAGAAAAGAAGGAAGAGAAGAAACCTCTCAAAGAAAAGAAGGAAGAGATGAAATCTCTCAAAGAAAAGAAGGAAGAGAAGAAACCTCTTAAGGAAGAGAAGGAAGAGAAGAAACCTCTTAAAGAAAAGAAGGAAGAGAAGAAACCTCTCAAAGAAAAGAAGGAAGAGAAGAAACCTCTCAAAGAAAAGAAGGAAGAGAAGAAACCTCTCAAAGAAAAGAAGGAAGAGAAGAAACCTCTTAAAGAAAAGAAGAAAGAGAAGAAACCTCTTAAGGAAGAGAAAACTGAGAAGAAACCTCTTAAAGAAGAAAAGGACGAGAAGAAACCTCTTAAAGAAGAGAAAACTGAGAAGAAACCTCTTAAGGAAGAAAAAGAAGAGAAAAAACCTCTGAAAGAAGAGAAGGAAGAGAAGAAATCTCTCAAAGAAGAGAAGGAAGAGAAGAAACCTCTCAAAGAAGAGAAGGAAGAGAAGAAACCTCTCAAAGAAGAAAAAGAAGAGAAGAAACCTCTTAAAGAAAAGAAGGAAGAGAAGAAACCTCTGAAAGAGGAGAAAGCTGAGAAGAAACCTCCCAAAGAAAAGAAGGAAGAGAAGAAACCTCTTAAAGAAGAAAAAGAAGAGAAGAAACCTCTGAAAGAAGAGAAGGAAGA
>VUQJ01014508.1:3022-13842 GCA_015108635.1 Andinoacara biseriatus
CCCCCCCCACTTTTAAAAAAACCCCCCCCCCCCCCCCAAGCAAACTACTGTAATGAATTTTTTCCCGCTCCGGGGGCATGTTCTTCAGCTGAGCCTGACTTTTGACCTCCCTGTGGAGATTCTTGTGCTTGTTCTTTCTTTAGTTGTGAGGATCAACAGAATGTCACAGCCGAAGCGCATTCGCACAACATTGTGCGTAGTTGACGTTCGTGCACTTGTAAATGTTAAATCAAATGTGACAAGGCAATGTCCCCAACAACAACAACAGCAACATCATATTAGTAAGCATTTCAAAATTTAAATTACTGTTAAAATCTTTGCTGTAAATGCTGCAAATTGTGTTTCGTTTAGAAGCAAAGTGGAAATCAGAGCATGTGACATGTCCTGCAGAAAACTGCATAATACAGGATTTATGGACACAATGTATTAACAGACAGATGAGATAAAGAACGTAAGTCTGGAGGTGCATGGAGGTGCTAAAAGCTGCAGCTGTGTTAAAAAAATTAATTTCATTACACCTTAAAACGATGCATAATCAAGGCCACTTTGAGTACCAAGTTGTTGCCATCTTTAGAGTGTCTGATGTATCAGTTGTGAGCTGCTGAGTCTCGCTTATAGTTACTACTATAGTTCTGCTACACATTTGAACTAATAAATGAGTGATTATAGATATTAAGAAGCATGCCCACAGCCTTTATGTTGTATTCAGTCTATGTAGAGGTTAATAGTTTCTCCTTTATGCCAGTTTTAGAAGAAAACACTCCATCTCGTATCCATTCCCTGCAACAGGAATTGTTCTGCCGATGTTTAAATACTGCGAGGCAGCAAATACTTGAACTTGAATTTTTGTAATCACAATGGAGCATTAAAATGCATAAATAGTGTGTGTCTTCTTCCACTCTGGAAGTCATGAGAATCTTTGTGGCTCATAAACATGAATAATTTTGAATAAATATGTATTATCCCCTGGAGCACAGTTGCTGGAGTATATTCATTTGGCATAGTTGATTGCCTTTTTCATAACCTTCGCTACCCTCGTGTGCGTGTTTTATGGCAAATAATTAAACTATGACAAATATATGCCTCAAGTGATGCAAAAAAACCTATACGAGATTATCCTGCATCAGAATTGGTTCTCAAGAGTCTTTTTGAAGATTTCACATCAAAGACGAGGAATTGGATTTCACGTTTCTCTGGTTTTCCTTCACCAACACCTTCAACATTCTGTGAGATTCTGTAGTTGCTAATGAAAGTAACAGCTAATGTGTTCTGGAACAAGGATGAGACACATAATTTGAACCTATTTTCAGGCTCCTGTCATTCAGTAAATAGCCCTCCACAGTATCATATCAGCCTCATTTTCAGTTCAGGGTTGTTTAATCATATCTGATAGACCTCAAGCCATTGTTGATAATGTTGTTTGAATGAAGAAAAGAAAATTACAACTTATAATCTTGTACTGAAGATAATAGCGATAATATCTCAGAGTATTTTTAGCCTTCGCTTCCTTCCTGCCACCAAATCTGAGTGTAGCATTCAAACACTGACTCACAAACGCTTTTAAATGTGAAAAAAAAGAGATAGTACTGAGCAACCCTGGTGAAAATGAGGTGAAGTTTATGTAAGTGCACTGCTGATGAGTCTGACATGAATAAATGAACAGCTCTGAAATGAGTTGTTTTGGTCCCAGAGTTATTCCACAGCATCAGTTTAACAGGCCCCAGCTGCAGCATCAAACAGGGTCCTGGCTAATTACTGTTCACTTTGACTACAACTAAATAATAAATAAGATATACCAAGCAGCTCTATCAATACTATGACTAACAACAGCCTCCCGCTCCTCTCAAAGAAACATTGAAATTCTAAACAAGAGCTCTTTGAGACGTACAACAGGATGTGAAATAAACGTGGACGCACTGTGCAATTCAATTTCCATTTCAAATAAAAGCTGTTGACCTGCTCGATGAACTAAACTGCTCGAGGTTTTCACTTTGGAACTCAAAACAAAATTGTCTACTTTCCTCCTTCTCACCTTGAACACACACGCACACACACACACACACGCACACACACACGCACACACATGGCGTTCGGTGCCACTCTTCCTCGGTGAGGTAATTGCTGCAATCTGACCACCCACCACAGCCTAAAATACAGACAGAATGCCAATTATATACCACGTCTTTGTGTGCACACACTCACAGGTCCAATTAAGAGAAGTCTCGTCTATTAGTGCACATAATTTGCATTCGCTGCAAAATATGCCTGCCTTCCCCCCCGAACAGTGACGGTTCTCATTCAGCAAAGGAAATCGACACAGAAAGCGTTTCTCGTGGCCATCCTTCACCCGTCTCACAGAGCAGCAGACTTCCATCCTATCAAACGAATCATCCGCGCTGCCTCCAAGACACATGTGAGAAATGTGCGTCACCCCAGGATCAACTGCATTTTTTATGCTCAGTCTATTTTTTTTGCCCCTGGCGTGCTTATTGAAGCATAATCTGCACACACTCCGCTCAGGTCCACTGCTGTTTATGCCGCCACACTCTATCTGTAATAATTGATCAGGCTCCCAGTGTGACTGTGCACTTTCTCATTTCACTTTCCCCCCCGTCCTCTGTAGTAGATGAGGTGAAATCAATAAAATCAATGAATCCACACCATCTTTACCTCAAGAAAAGCTTATGGAAAGTATTTATGCAGCAAACTTCTGCTGTCTGTTAGTCAATGAAAACAGGAGACAGTTTGTCTGTGTGGAGGTCGCAGTCTCACTTTTAATGAGGATTCACAGAAAGGTGACATTCCTTTCAGTTCCTAGACACCAAGCTACTGTAGCTCATTAGGAGCTTAAATATGTACCTGTTATTGCTAATGATGGACTGCATGCTAGATATAAATTAAAGAAAAGTACAGGCTAACACTGAGAAGATAATCATTCTCAGTATGGAATAAATTTTATTTGTAGTACTCAAAGACAAGTATCATGTCCAAGTTAGACATCTCATGGGCATCAAGATCAAGAGACGTCTTTATTTCATATTTAAGAGCTGACATTAACAGAGCAGTGCATAATTATGAATAGTTGAGCTTCTCTCTCTATGGTTTTCCAGCACAGTGTCGCTGTACTGGGAGCCCCTAAGCTCAAAGACAGACGGGGCAGGACCACACTGATTAATTCAAAGCCTTTCCTTCTTCAAACAGACTGTTTCAACACTGCTGGATCTTCAGAGTCACACTGGACAAAGACACAAGGCTGCCAGTCGTAGTCAACCCAGTTCATGTGTACAAGTCTGATTGGATAATTGCTTGAAAAGGACTTCAAATTTATTGGCTAATGAAGACAAGACACACTAACACAGATCTCAACTTAATGTTACAAGGATAAGAATACAAAGAGTACCAATATAAACAATCAAGTGTAACTAATTAGAAGAAACATGGCAGATTTAGCTCCCCATTTATGCCAAAGGGCTTCACTGTGTTGAGCGTGTCGTGGATCCCTGTGGAACAGCAAACTGATGATGACGATGTGAGAGGGTGAAATATTTTTTTTCCTTTTCTCCAGAGTTTTACTGATGTCTCCTGTGCGTGATGTCTTGCACTAACAGAGTTATTGCAGTCTGATGTTCAGAAATGAACCTTTAAAGTTTGTTCGGCCAACATAAACCGGCACAAACAGCATACGTCACGGTGGTCTGCAGTTCGTCAGCTCTTGTTTTCTGAAAGCTACAAATGTAAAAAACTGCGAGCAGTACGTGTACACAGTGTTTCCCTGTTTCTGACAGGATGCTGGGGGTGTCGCTACTAGACACATCATAGCAGCCCCCACGCTTGTATTTATCCACCAGTTCATTTGAACCTTCCTTTATAATCAAGCTTGTAGTTAGGGCTGGATCAGGTGACCCTGAACCCTCCCTTAGTTATGATGCAATAGACCTAGGCTGCTGTGGGGGGGTGTTACTGTGTGTGTGCGATCCTGCTGCCTTCATATATGTTTACTGCTGAGGTTTGATGGGGCAAATGGAGGATGCAGTCAAAGAATGATCACATCCAGCTCATCATTTCCACGCAAGGAGCCTGGTTTGATTTTAGTTTGTTTTTATATTTTTGAACCAAATGTTATGACTATGATGGGCTGGAGACCTGCAGGGTGCATCAAAACTTTCAGCCAAGGATTCCAGGATAGAGTTGATCCCCATCAGGACCCCGGGTGGATCAAAGGTTAATACTAAGACTGATAATGAATATGAATATTAAATAAAAAATTATGCAATTTCCTACATATTTGTTGGATTCAGCAAGAGCAATATGGATTCTATAGTCTGCATTGCTAACCCTAACTGTAACCCTAACCCTAGCCCTGGATTGCCAGTATTTTTATTTAGAGATTGTGAGCAGTTATGTCTCAGTTTCAATTATTAAATAAAAGAAAAACATTAAAAAATTTCACTAATGAGAGGATTAGGCTCATTATTTACGATGAATTAGACAATAATTCATGTTATATTGTGTGTTTTGTTTCAAATGAACAGACATGAGTGAAACTGGGGACATTAACCTTGTGGCAGCACGAACAGTCGGGTTCGTGTTACTATAATGGTGCTGGGAAAGCAGTCATCTACAAGGAGACGATGGACAGGTAAGGTGGAGTATATGTGTGCATGTGTGTTTTGCTGTCTCCCACACACACACACACATGCATGCTATGTGTTTTGGATTTTTTTTGTAAAACAGTGATTTGCTTTTCAATGAATAAAATACCGTTTAACTCATTTGGTTTTTATTCTGTTCAGGGTTTCTCAAAGAAGGAAATCCGGTTTCATTCCCAGACCTGCCCAGTGAAACTGGCTCCCCGAAAAAGCCATCAAGAATCTTTCCTTCAGTTGTCCTGTTGTGTTTTGGTAAATGATCTCCTTCACATATCGTTACAATCTCTCAACTAGCATCATGTGCTTTTCTTTTGAACTGAACATCTCATTGAATGTTTCCTTTTATCCAGCAGGATTCATTTTCAGTGTGACTGTCGCCGTTGGGTTCTCCACTGCCATCACGAGAAAAGTACCACAAAAAGATGCAGGTTATAATTTAAAAAAAAAAATAAAATCTTAAATGTAAATCGGCATTATGAGCTGTTTGTATAAACATAAACTGATTCTTCTTTCATTTTTAGATCTTCACTGGGAGCTCCGAAGACGTGTGGAAACACCTCAAGAGGCGCCAATATAATGAACTGGGAGAACTTTTGCATGCATTACATTATATTACAGGATTACTTGATATGTATCTTTTTGTGTCTATTCAAGGAAAACAAAATGAGGGTTCAAACTTCTGCCAAGATACTTTTCAATATCTTCTCAGCGGAAGTCGACTTCACATATTTGAGATAGCGGTGAGTCCACTCTGTCATTAGTCACATGCACATACACTTTTTATTTCACCAACTTATTAAAAATTAGAGTAATTGTAGATTTTCTCATATAAATAGCTTCCCTTATAGTAATCATTACTAAATTTATCATCCTGTCATTCTATCAAATGACTTTTTGACCCATAATCTGTGAAACATGTCAAACATGTCTCTGATGACTGATACCAGCTCATTTTTAGTGAGAAACAGCATTTCTATCACAAGGTAGAAGCTGCACTCGGTTTTTGGCAAAGTGACTTTTGTATATTTGTCTTTTTATCAAGGTAAAAATTTTCATTGACATTAAAAATGTCTAAATAGAAACTTTGGTAAGAAGGCTGCAGAAATTGCAACAAATATAACATCACAGTTTGATAAAGATATTTGAAGTAGCCAAAAAGCTCTGGATTTATTATAATGTAGGTACAATAACACAGATTGTTGAAAAACAAGTTATTCCTTCATTTTATCTGTAAGCCCTTCATAAATTACGCTGACTGTACATTTACCAATATAAGCAAAGATATTACACATAAAAACACACATAAACATCAGAATGTCTTTATGGCAGACGATCACTTTTTGGCACCAGTAGCTGTTGAAAGTAACTAATACAGTTACTTTTAATCTAACTTAGTTTACTCAGCTACTTTTCAAGGTAACTATACCATCACTGATGACATGTACATGATGCCATTACCAGGAAAAATGGTCTGAGGTCATCAGCTGCCATAGCCATCCTTGCTCTGGTGGCACCTCCTATTGGCTGCCAGGCTGTTTTTTTATGCCCTTTCAGCCAATCAGGTTCAATTTAGCTCTTTCATTTTTCAGCATTTTTCAGGCTCTATGAAGCATTTCTTGGCATTTCAGCTCCGATCCTTAAGCTGCAAGCATTCACAGTCGCATTTTCTGCAGGAAAATGCTTTTTTCTAGTTCTTTTTACATCACTTTCTCCTGCTGAAGCATTTCTTCTTTTGCAATAAGGGTCTTTGAAACAATCGTCAAAGGATCCACAGAATTGGATGTTTGTTTGAAATGTATATATTGAGTGTTTCCTTGGTGCTGCTATAATGAGCAAGAAAAAAATGTGAGCTTTTCAGTAATGAATGAATGCATACAGGTTATGATTGAGGAACTATGGAGTATTGATTAAATCGTGAGCCTTAGTTCTACTCTCCTAATGCCTCTCAAACCCAGATACATTCATTATAGCCAGTTCTTCATGTGGCCTCCTCCAGCCAGACTGCAGGAATCTCAGTAGTAAGCGTCACAGACCTCTGCACCAGGCCAGCGATATATTCTCTCCCTGTTGAGAGCATGCAGGCCGGGTGCTATTCAGTGGCTGCAGCAGAGCAGTAAATTCTACAATGGTATCTGGTGATGATATCTATGACTGCTGACACACACACACACACACACCTCTGTGCATGTGTACTCTTCTGGCTTCAGGCTTTCTACCAGATTTTGGAAGCTGGCAGCAGATATTTGCTCTGCAGTGACGACAACAACAACCTATTGTCTGGTTGGAAGCACTGTTCTCCACGGTGTGGTTTGGAAAAACACTCTATATACTCTGTACATGTGCGCATGTTAAATGAGGTTTGTATTCTAAAAGACTTCCAAGTGTTCAGTAAGACTAGAAATGCACAATATTAAAGTTTATTCCATATCACATAAAAGATTAACAAAGAGTATTTTAATCCTGCATTCTTTCTGATAGCCAGCAGTAGGGGGTCTGCTGTGGTTGCAATAAATCTGAGAAAATAACCCTATTTCTCATTCTCAGTAAACACTTTTCTAATGAGCTCAACTGCCAGATTCAAGTTTAATACGTGTTTTTCCTTTTGTAAATTTGTGTCCTAGTTAAGAGTAAAATAGATCATAAAGCAGCGAATGCTTTAGGGCCAGCTACCTGCTGATTGACAGTTTGCCACCGTACAAGTAGGGGTTAAAGAGGGACATGGCTTTCTGGAAGAGTATGCTGCCACATTCAGTGAATGAGTAATGAAATCTAATAGGCAGTAAAATACATAATATCAACAGAGTCTATTTTTCGTGCAGCCTGGTTTCCAGTTGATGCCACTGAGCTATTCCCTCCTTTATTTTTCTCACTGCCTTCATGCATTCATAGGGGCAGATGGAGAGGTTGCAGTCATGATACTTCAGCATTTAGCTTCTGCTGCAGAAGGGGAGTGAGTACAGACAGAGTTAGTGTAGGTAAAGCACATTAATTCAAATGCATTGTCTGCATTTGAAATGAGCTGAATCCACGATAAGCTAGCTAGCAGAAGGCAGGGCAAAGTGTGCTGTTCAGTTAGGTTCAAATTCTGCTATTACATTGGTTGTATTGTAGGTAGCAGTTGGAAAGCAGCGATGAGCTCATGTAATTTGGGCCCATAATAAACCTCAGAGCCACAACAGCAGCTCAGGTCAGCTGATCACAGCTTGTTCACAAGACAGACAGATCCGCAGATCCATTTTAACCTTTGCATACACGTGTGCAGTGTCCTCAGTCACTGCCACATTTGCTGGTGACATCTGAGAAAATCAAGATATCTTCAAACCAATAGAGGACATCTCGGTGGCTTTTTCCATCTTTTATATACAGTCTATAACTAGAAAGACCAACAGCAGCTACAACCACAAATATGCCAAAGTACAGTACTTCATAAAAGGCCATCAGGTTTTATTGTGAGACTTAAAACTAAGTCACTGCTATGTTGGTGTTTGAAACGAGCAGGAGCTGAATCTGACGTTGCACAGGGTGCAATTTGCAAATCGCACAGTAGGCATAATCCAAAAATATATTCTCTTTTATTATCATTGGTGACTTTGTGATAGGAGAAAAGTTTACAAACCTGCCTTAAGGTTGTATCCAATAAGGCTTGAAACTAGTGATCAGGAAAGTGTTTATCGGGGTCACAGAGCGAGGTGGGAGGCAGCCATTTCTCAACAGGAAGTATTTTTGTTGTTCCCTGCTGGTCATTAAAAAGAATGCAGGTTTGTGGCATTTCTGCAGTGACTTCACTTCTCTGAGGAGCTTCATCCATTTTTTTTTGTACACAGTCTGTGGTCCACATAGAAAAGATTTCCTTCAAATTAGCCGTGTTTATTTGTGACTGTGTCAGGAAAACGTCCTCTGGCTCTGCTCACACCTGTGACTCATCTGTGCTCGGCTGCAAGGCTTACAAAATCGATGTGATATGCACACACGTGCACATGCATGTTAGTACCTATAGCGCTGTGTGTCAGATTCCTTTTTTAGAAGCAAGCACATACACATCATGGGGGTGTGGGTGAGAGAAATCACCAAAATACCATTTTCACCCACATTTGTACCTGTATTTTTAGTGTGCAAATGTGTGCATGACTGTGCTCAGTAGCTTCTTTCATTTTTTCCATAGACATTATAACATTTACATAAAGGTGAAAAATTAAAGGGACCACCTGAACCCTCAAGGTGATCGGAGTCTCTTTTATGTTGTTGGTGGCATTTGCTCACATGGTTTGGGTCCACTTGCTTCTTTAGCAGGAAGACTCACATTTCTGTCCCGGTCTCTTTCACCAAATGGTTTAAAATGTGGAAAAACATCCATGAGGTTGAAATCTTTGTCTTTAATGGTAAATTGGCTGGTACTTATACAGCTCTTTTCTACACACTCTGATGGCTAAATCGGGGGCAGGTCAGGGATCAGTTCAGTTCACTTGCCCAACGATACATTGACACTGCAGACTAGAGAAGCCAGGGATCAAACCACTGACCTTCCAATTTAGCAGACAACCCACACCATCTCCTGAGCCACAGCCACCCGGTTTGCATATAAAAATGCAGTTAATAGACATGGAAATGAAAACAGCTGCAGTTTAAGGAGCTGTATTCAGGCATGAGAAGAGTGAATGGGAAGATAGAGCTTTAATCAATAATCAGTGCTAGCCTTTATCATAATTGGTAGCATGCAGTCATAAATTATTTGTTTCTTCCTTATCATAACGACTGCACTGAAAAATGTCGTCTCTTTGTTTCAGGGTTGCACACCAAACAGATAAACTCTCAAATCTTTGGCCTCAATTCCAAAATCACAAGCAAGACAAAAACTATGGAGAAAAGGAAGGAAGTTTGAGCGCTGAAAGGCTGAGGACAGAACCATGACTAAAGGTAGAGTAAATAAATTGTCTGACAACTAATGCATCAGAAAGGCCCTCCGACAGCACCACAGCAGCTTGTGCACAATGTTGCACACAAATGCGGCTATTAATGGAACCCTCAATTAATTCTCCAATGTATGCATTAATGAAAAAAAAATGAGAGGTTTCACAAAATGTATTACACACTGAGTTTTTTTTACAAGGCAGTTCAATAATGGTGAATTCTACATATTAATACAGAGTGTGTGTGAACAGAAATCAATTATAAAGATGAGAAATGCAGACTCTGTGAAATTAGCTGTTTTTACCTTATTTTTATTTCCACTGTGCAGTGTTAAGCTTGACTTACTCTAAACAAACTCAGGTATGCAGATTACTCGAGGGGTACGCGCAGCCTCATCACACATTCTCTTTATAACTAATGTGTGGTAAATGGTATATGCATGTTTTTAGTCCAGTGTGTTCACTTGCGCCTTTGCAATAGCCACAGATCTCCATTTTCTTTCATTGTCAGGTAGAGTTCAAATTCACTAAGGAGAGTTTAGCATTTTCACATCACGGCGAGCACTACAGTTCCATTCCTTTTACGCACATGGAACCAAAAACTGTCAGTTGCAATTACCATAAAAACTCGACATTGGGTGTGAAGTGCAATTTCTCAGCTTAGACAAACGGTCGCGTAATTACGGTGATTCAAAGTACGTTTGCTCTGACGTCTCAGCGGCGATACGCTCGGTGTTAACCAGTTGTTCACAGCAAGTAAGTGACACGACAGGCCGAGCAGAGAAGCCAGACGGACTCGGAGTAGGTTGCGGTGCAAGAGTTTATTTACAGTGGGCACAAGGGGAAAGGGCCCGGACGTGAGGCCGGGGCACGCCACCCGACGACCGGCAGGGGAAACCAAGGACGGGTTACAAAACACCCAGGGGCAACAGGGCAGGCAGGCAGGGCCTCGCACCAGGATCTGTGGCACAGGAGAAAAACACAGGTTAGGCTTAGGCAGGAAAAAACAAAGCATCAGGATACTTTCTAGCGCGGGCCGAAACTAACTGGGAAACAGTCAATGATCCAGCGAAGACTGATGGGGTGCTGGAGGTATAAGTAGAGCCAGGGTGACGAGGAGATTTGGAGCAGGTGTGGAGAAGGCATCCGTGGACCCAGCCCAGGTAGGAGGAGACCCGAGGAGCCGCCTCCAAGGCAGGCCCCGGACACACACACACCACACACAAACACAGAGAGAGAGAGTGGGAGAGGAAGGACACCAGCC
>VUQJ01014513.1:4469-16177 GCA_015108635.1 Andinoacara biseriatus
CCCCCCCCCCCCCCCCCGGTGCACACTGATTTCCTGTTTGTGACTCGGGTGAAGATCACATCCTATTTTATCACAAATAATGCATAAAAAAGCTTTTATAATAGTCTTTATAATCAGAGCAGCTTTAAGCTTACCTCAGTCTGACCCTCTGAGATATTAACAGGTAAACATGCACCTGACATCACCTGTTTTTCAACAGAAGGCTATCCTGTTTTGCCAGCTGTACGACTTTCATTGTCGGACAGCGTTAGGCTATAAAATAAGCAGCCAACAAACTGAAGCAAATCTGAAATTCATCGTTTTGTTCGTCGTTCGTGTTTCGTGTGTCGCGCACTGCTAGCTCAGAGCGCCTAATCGCCGCCACATGCTACCTGCTTCCATTATCGGACACAAAGCATATTTCCGCATCCTCCAGTTTGTCTCCGTGTTACAATCAATAAAAGCAGATCATGCAATAGTCAAAGTGGTCGTTGAAAAGATAAAATATGTTTAATGTTTCAAAGCATAGTCATTTTGAGTTTACAGAACAATAATACTCAATAATGTGGAAGGAAATCTGTCCGATCATGGAATCGTGTGTATTAGCCCCGGTAGTTAGCCGGGTTAGCGGGCACCCCCGGGGCCTCACCTCTTCCCTCCGACGTTCAGGTGGATGATGTCTCCGCTCCTCGCTGTGCTAGACATCCTCTAAAGGCCCAGAGACGGCAACGATAACCATCAAAAAATACAGTTTGAATCCATTTTTGGTGATAAACTACGTTTCCGTTTGTGTTTTAAGCCAACTTCCGGAAGTCGCGGAGGGTGAGCGGACAAACCCGGCCAGGAACACCGGATCCGGGGCACAGGCTGAAGAACGGCCCGGAGTCCGACGCTGGATCAGGATCATATGAAGACAGAAAATTACCATCAAATTTTTATTCTCCATACAGCACCATCTAGAAAGCATCTGATTGGCAGCAGCTTCAGCATGACAATGATCCCAAGCCAGAAACATCCATAGAGCTTTAAATGTCCTTCAGGAAACCCGGAGAACTCTTCCTGAAAGCAATGACAGACGGCTGCCTCAGAGGGTTCAGGGTGCTCAAGAATAAAGGAGGTCACACCAAATACTTTAGAGCTCATTACACACTCAGTTTTTGTCTTATATTTTCATGTAAGTTTGCTTTAATAAACTGCTGCATCTTGGTTGGCTCAAAACTTTTGCACAACACTTATTTAAAATAGTTTAAGTTAGAATCAAATTTGAGTTCAAACCTGTTCATATAGATACACTAACAACAGGCGGCAGCCATTTCTCCTGCTGATGCAGCTTAACACTGATGGGTGCTCCTGCAAGATGCTCTGCTAACTCTTTCAGTTTGATGTGTTTAAAATGGTTCATGGGATAGTGCTTAATTTAGTGCAGAGTGTAAACTTTGAATCAACCCTTTCTTTGGATGGCAGTAGCTCAGGAGGTGGAGCAGGTCACCTACTAATTAGAAGGTTGGTGGTTCAATCCCTGGGGACTCCAGTCTGTGTGCCAAGTGTCTTTGGGTAAGATACTGAACCCCAAGGTGCTCTCTGATGTGTTCATCAGAGTGTGAATGCTGAAGGTGTAGAAAGTGCTCATGGGAATGAAGACATCCTGTATAAAGCACTTTGAGAGTGAGTAAAAAAGTGTTGAGAATGAGAACCAGTCCATTTAATTCACAAAACTGACCCACATATTTTTGTAAAAGGACATCAGTCAAGGGAACATGAACTGCAATTCTTCACAATTCCATAGGGTGGAGCTGTAGTGCAAAAACACTGATAACAGCAGTTTCCACTGTTTCAGCAGCTCATGTCCTGTGAATGTTTTAGAGTCATAAACAGAACTAAAACAGACATTCTGTCTTCAGAATATGTGAATAACACACACACACACACAAACCTTCTGCACTCTCCTTGTTGCAGAGATCATTTCCATGAACTATAAGAACAGCAGTGACTTTCCTCCTCAGCTGTCAGGCGGTGGTGCAGCATGTTCAGCATACAGAGAGCAAGGACTTCAGTCCTGTTCAGAGCAGCTCTCATGGTAACATGTTGTGCAGGATTTACAGTAATGCATAATTGCTTGAGTGCAGTCCTCCAAAAACCAACAGCATTTAGCTTGACATGGATCATGCTGTATATAGAAGGAGTCCTGTCTGGCTTGGTTAGCCTGCGGGAGTCTGGATGCAGCTGACAGGTACAGGCAGGATAAGCAGCATGCAGCTCTGGCAGTAGTAGAAGTAAAAGCTCGGGTGTGAGAGGCGCTCAGTGAGGCCATGGAATAAAATTTTCGGCTTGTCTTGACACACTTCTGGCAAACCATCAATCACGTGTGTGCACGCTATCGGGAATCAGTGTCAGTAATCAGACATGTTTGTGAAGTCACTGAAATAAAAGGAAGCAAATGAAATTTTTTTGTCCAGCAAATAAATTCTTATTTTAAACAATCTGAATGTAGAAGATCTTCTGTTGACAGATGTGACTGTCAGAAATAAGAAGCATTCATTTACTTGAAAAGATAACAGATAACGTTTACAGTTCTTGCAGCAAACACTGCTCTCTTGTAAAAAAAGATTACATTTTGTCAGGTTATAATGGAGCAACTTCACAGTTCAAACTACTGAAATATCTTGAGTGGCACGAGTGTGAGTGTGTGTGAATGGGTTAACCTCAGTTCAGGATCTTTCCCGGGTTCCCACTGAAGGATTGAAGCTAATCAATAAATTTATCATTTTAATGATTTAATGCCCATGTGACCTTTGACATATATATTTCCCCACATAAGCTCGAGTTGTTAGATAATCACCAACGTTGGTGCCATCTGGAGTGTCTCGTTTTTAACTGTCTGCCTGTGAACGAAGACTTCGAGGTCGATCTTGGACGCCTCAACAACTGGAATCTTCTTCTGTTACACACTGTTATGTACATGATGTAATTCCACATAGATAAGTTTGACCATAAGAAACCTGCACTGAGAGAAGACGATGTGTGCACTCATCTCATGCCCAAATGGACGCTGGACATGGGATCAGGACACCCGGTTAACCTGTAATCTGTTCTGGAAATGGATCGTATTAAATTAAGAAAAAGACTCATTTCCCTCGTCTTGTTTTCATTCTGGTCCATCAAAGAACACGCAAAAAACCTAAAACAATACAAAAAAACCTTCACCACCCTCTGGCTCCGTGCACCTGGTGGTGGATGAACTCACCTGTATGCTCAGTGTTTGCCTTCTGTGTTTGGTTTATGCACCTGCCTGTTCTGTGCAGAAAAGCTGGGGGCAGTTTGGGAGAGACTGTGGATATACTTTTTTAAGTAAATATTTTCAATTGTAGTAAATTAGGTAATAAAACCAGTTGTTACAACACATTTATTAGTAAGTCACAGGTAAACTTGCCGTTTCTTTATTTTCTGTAATAGCTTCTACTGAGCTTCCATCTTCATAGAGACTATACAAACAGCAGGATTAAATGTTTGGGCTGCGACAATCATTGGTATATAAAATAAATAAGAGGGGTGAAAGAACACAGCCTTGAGGGGACCCAGCTTCCTTTTAATAACAAAAGCCATCAAAGCAATTCAGTGTTAGGTGAGCTCGTTGCCGAGGCCAGCGTTGGTGACCCGGCGTCGGTGACCCGGCGTCGGTCACACCACTGCTGGGTGGATGTGGCTCGTGTAAGTGTTCCCAGGAATGTGTACATGTGATATGTGAGCATGTGAGCAGCGTCAGTCAGCGTGTACTCTCAGCACACAATGTAGCAAAGGTGGATCCTTGGTGGCGCTGTTGGCTCTCACTGCGGTACTGTATCACTGCCTGCTGTGTTTCACTGTCTGTTAACTGGTTAATCTGTATAGCTCGAGCTATTAATTGTATAATTGTTTCGAAAATAGGTTCATTTCTCGAAGCTTCAATTATAGCGCCCTCTCCTGGAAAAGTGCAAGGTTTTAAATTGCACACCTGAATGCACACACTCACACACCTCAATGATCTGAAGCATCTTTGCACTGTTTGAGGCACACACGTTATGACTGAATATCATGATACCAGGTTCTATTTAAAAATAACGATGGATGAATGTGTGTGTGTTACTGAACAGAGTGCTGGGGAAACATGGCATTAACTGGGTGCTTGTGTAACTGCTTTTGCGTTAATCTTGATACAACACCGTCTGTCGTCACGTTGAAAGGACGAGCCAGCAAAGGTTGTCTTTAAGTCATCACTCAGCAGTAACTGTTGGCCATAACAACGCTAAAACTGTGCGAGTGTGAACCTGGCTGACTGTCTCGCTCCTTCACTTGTAACCAGCGAATCGCCTGAACCAGTCAGGTGATTCATTCCCAGAACGAAGCAGTTGCTGCTTTGGACGTCATATGTCACGTGATTTTTTTGTCCTGAAGCTTCGGAGCAGCAGTTCTTTGGAGTTGTAAGCCCAGGGTTCGAATCAAAGCTTCGGTTTCACTCTCATCACGACTCCTGAGTCCTGTGTTGGGGTTCAATCCTGAGTGTGGCTGGTTCTGAAGTACACTGGAATGAATGAATCTCTGACAAACCTACTGCATCAAGGATGACAATTTAGTTCCATTTGTCATTCTCTTTCTCCCTAACAGGTGTCTGACCTTCTTCTCTCTGCATCTTGGCTGATTTGATGAAAGCCCAGATGGGATAACCACATGTTTTAAGAACTTTCCATGTGTGTTCCTTTAGTTTCCCTTCTGCCTCAGAAGGAACTCTTTCTGCCCGCTGTTGCAGGGTCCCGATCACCCTGGATTTGTGTTCCAGAGGCTTCTACTTCTTGGGTTTGATTTTGAGCCAGGTGTCATCCACATGTCTGTACCAGACGTCCATATATGCAGGTGTAGTATCCCTGGGGTAAAGGTATGCAGGGTGGTCAGTGGCTTTTTCCCTTTCATATTGTAGGCTCTTAGTTAATTTTTGTAGCTGCTTGTGGGGTCTCAGCTGGGGTCGTAATGTGTTAAATACTTGGGATTCCCCACCATTTGTTTTTAAAGCTGTGATGATCTGTGATGTTGGACCTGTGATGAGTTGTCTGCTGTTTGTTTGTATGAAGATGGCAACAGTGTGGGTTGCTGTCAGCTGTTTTCTTCAATAATATCTGCACTCTTCTGGTTTATGACCAACAATTCCTTTTAAATATCTGAGTCATTGTTGAAGAGCAGTCCTGACTGGTTCCGGGACATCAGGAATTTCATGCTCCACCTGTGCTGGAGACCGTACCTTGTGCCTTCGCCACAGCCCACCTTGTCTAACTACCAACAAGAAATGCCACAGAAAATGGGGGGAGCGAGGTGATGTGTCAGAAAAGTTTAAGAACTACCTGGCAGCTGATCCCTACGTTGATTCCTACGTTGATCCCTACGTAGATCCCTACGTTTATTCCTTCTTCAGCTCCAGACATTTAGATTAAAGTGGTATTACTGTAGTGTTTCAGTCTGGGTTTAAAGTACATCACAGTACTGAAACTCCTCTTTTGAAAGTTTTAAATGACCTTATAACTATTACTGATAAGTCTGAAACAGCCAGGAACACCCAAACAGATCCGTAAAGTTTGTGCTGTTTACGAGACACTAGCCAACCTGCCAGGAACACAGTGCCCAGCCCTCCACATCACACAACCTTTTGTGCAATTCGAATAAGGTTTGGCAGTTTGGTTTGCAAAAGTTTTGTTCCTCTCTCGGTTTTCAGGAAGCTGGTGTTTATATTGAAACATACAGTTACTGCCTCTGAGGCCCAGCCTGCTCGGTTGTGGCTGATCATCGCATCGTGCCACCTGAGATCTTCTTTGTAGTGAAAAAGCTGAGACCTGGTGAGCGTTTGTGATCACATGATGGATAACGAGGACAACACGCTGACATCTGTGTGTCAGATAATCGACCAAATGTCATCGTTTGCCGAAAATTAAATCGTGTCTGGATAACAACACACCTCATCAAGCCATCGTCATCATACTTTTACTGACCTGAAGGAGGTTAAAAGTTCATCTAGACTTTCTCCAGTACACTCGGCAACATAAACGGTAACAATTTTCAACTGCGATCATGACCACAGAATGTCAGGACAAAGGTGGAGGGATGCAGTGGCAGTGCGGTGGAGCTAGTGATAATCAGAGCTCCCTCAGGGCTCCCATTGATGACATCACTGCTGAAATGCTTACTGAGACCGGACCTGTAACCCAGAATTCAACAGTGCCCTGTGCAATTTAGTTAACCCTACTGAGGTGGACTAATTAGCAGGGTTATAATAGTTTTGGATGTAAATAATCGCCAATTTGTCTGCAACCCCTCCAACATAACTCACTTTTGGTTTTGTCACTCTTAGATAAAATAAGTGGTGTCCTAAAAAAATCTGATCTTGATTTTCCAGTTAAACTCCTTCCTTGTTGGGCTACATATAAGTTTGTGACCTCTTACACAAGCCTCCTCCCACACTTCATCCTTCATCCTCCCCTTCACCTCCAGAGAATTATCAGACATACACAACTGTAGGTGTTTATATGAATTGATATTATTTTTTACCTTGGTTTTATCTTTTATCGCCTTAATCAGAAGATGTTCAAGTGAGGTTGGCAACTGTTTCAGAGTCTGAGCATGACGGTATATAATCTCGCATTTGTAAGTACCTGTAGAAATCGTTAGAGTGTAAACCAAATTCATCCTGCAACTGTTATGCTTTTACCTGCCCACTTCTTAAATCCGAGATCTGTCCTGTTGGGAACAAAATCCACAATCTTAGAAATTCTGAGTGTCCGTGATGTTGTTAGAGGAGCACCGATCTTCTTCCTTACTTGCGCCCATACCTGTTGTGTAATTCAGTTAGTTTGAATTCGTTTTCAGAGCGGTTTTGCTCGTTTTTATTTTTGGTTTCATGCTTAGTTTTAGTTAGTTTCAGTATTAGTTTTAGGTATTTTCATACCTAATCAGGTGCAAGATTAAAGGCACAAAAATGACTATTGTGTAATAAAAACTTGACAAAAATCCAGTTTAAAGAAATATATGCAACAACCAGCTGTTCACAGACAGCAGCGCTACGTGCTAAATGTGTGTAATATTAAGGACACACAAGAATATCAAGAAACAGAAAAATATGAACTCCAAAACTCAATAAACTTTACAATAAATTCTACAATAAACTTCAGCATCAGTGCAGCAGATCAACAACACCTTCGTGTGGTGTTTGACAAAATCAAACTGTTTGAATAAGGAGCTCAAATCCAGCTGCATCCTGATGCTGAAGCTGCTTCTGTGTTGGAGCTGCTTGGTTAGATGCTCCTAATTAGACTCTCAGGGTCTTTGTACAGCCTCTGTACACAACCTACGGAAGTGTCCCACCTCATGTCAGCATTTATGCTTGTGTAGCTGGATTATGTGTGTTAGCTTGTAGTCGTGCTGGGACTTTTTTTGGTCCTCGCTCTTTGTGCTCAGTTTTTGGCTTCAAACATGTTTGTTCCTGTTTTTCCACTTTCTTCATTCCCTCACGTCCATTCTGATAGTTTCAGCATCTCCCTCCAGGAATTTGCTGACATGCGTGAGTCCTTATATTGAAGCTTTGATAATTATTCCTGGTTGTTATTCTATGACTGATAAAGCAGCCGGAAACGCACAAAGACGGAACAGGTTAATAACAACGTTGTGGCTGCGTGGACCCGAAAAGTCGTCACGTTTCTCCAGATGTGCAGCCCGGTTACCTCGTAGGATCAGAGCGGTTTGTGTATCTGTTTTCTCTGCAGACCGCTGCCATCACTCTATGGACCAGCGTGCTGAGCGCACGTACACACATGCACACGCATGCACACGCACGCACACGCATGCACAGTGCTGCCCAACGGCGCTCCCAGTTTAAAATGATTTCATATCAATCCACAAGGCTTTAAAAAAAGACAAGAAAATGAAAGTTTATCTATAATTTCAGTTAGTTTTAGTTAGTTATCGTTTTTTTTTTAATTATAGTTTTTATTTATTTCAGTTAACAAGGATGTTTTTTCCATTTCAGTTCTGGTGAACTATAATAATCCTGTTATTAGGGCAGTTCAACAGTACAGAGGACAGTGTTACTCTGTGATAACACAGATTCACCAGTGACCAGACATCTTCATAGAAGGTGGGATAAACTCAGAGAGGGGAAAACTCTCACACTGACCAGGGTTCAAAAACATACCGGATTTCATGGCTGCTGAAATATAGAAATCCTGGTAGCAGACAGATGGGCTGCTGTCTGCCTCTTTCTGCCATCGCTCTGTTCAGAAGCAATTTTGTTGGACAGAAGGTGGATGTGACCTCACCTGACCTCACCGAGACCCCCGAGCAGGAGCTTTAGGTGTCAAGGGCCTCCAGCTTCCCCATCAGCTGCTGCTCCATCCAGCCCTAGTACCCAGGAGGCTCTTTCCAGCTCACCTTCATCTCCTCCAACACAGCATGCAGCTACACACAGCCAGCTGTCAATCACTCTGCCCACCGTCTGCTTCCTCCTGCAGAGCCTCCCACCAAGGAATCTACAGCTGTGTTCATCACGTTCACGTCCCCCTCGCTGAGAACGTCTCCACCTCGGCCGTGGGTTTGTTCCAAATTTGCCTTCAGCCACTGCAGCCAAACATCTCAATCTCTGATCTGTGCATCAGTCATGAGGGCTGCTCTTCAGCTGGATGTTCACTGAATGACTGGAGTTTTGCTCTGATGGTCCTCAATAAAGGCTTTTTCCTGACATGGCAGGTTAAATATGTCTAATATTATAATTATAGACACATCACTTTGACACTAACAGCTGCAGAGTTGCCTGCAGATCACAGGATGGAGTACAAGGTTTTTCTGCTCCTGTCTGATGCCACACACACACACACACACACACACACACACACACACACACACACACACCATGATGTTACTGCCTAGTCTAACTCAACAGTGTTGCACAGAAGAGTAGGAAACACTGCATCCTGTGGGCACCAAAGCGATGCTGCTGCTTCACTTCTGGGGCTTCGTGGACTTTGTAATAATCAGAGCAGGACCGAGTGGTTGATTGTGTTCAGTGTTTATTATATTTCTGCAGTCTGATAGAAAACATTTCTGATTCTCTCTCTCGTCATTATGAAATAGACACCCCCACGAACCCCCACCCCCCCACACACAGCACCCGCCTGGTGCACAGCCTCTTGATTGGATGAGCCTGACGCCCCCTTCAGGACAGACACAGAGTTTAAAATGAGTTTATTCTACTTCAGATCTATTGTTCACTGTACACATGGATTATTACACACCTCTGACCCCTGACACACACACACACACACACACACACTTGTCTATACTGTCTGCTTGAAGTCAAGATCTTCAAAGATGAGGATCACACCAGATGTCCTCCTAGTGCAGAACGCTCCTCATTATGATTAGTCCTCACAAACAAATAAGAATCTACACTAAAGTACTTCTTTGTGATGTGGATGTGATGCAACTCATGACCTAATCCTGCTTCTCACAGATCTTGGAAATCTATCCCAAAGTGGAGACCCGACTCTGCACAAACTGTCCTCACATGGTGTAAAATTTATATTCCTCCTCACAATTACAGACATACGAGTATGAACACACACACACGCACACAAACACACACACAAACACTGAGAGTACACAGTGTATAGTGTTATCACAATACTGACTTTAACATGAATATTAAGCTTGTGTTTCAGGTGAGTCGGTGCGCCACCTGCTGTCAGAGTCACGGACCTGCACTGAGCAGGAGCCAATGTTCAGCTTTCTTTTTTCTTTTTTTTTTAAAGGACTTGTTGTAATGAAGGCTGAGATGCCGCCATTCTTTGACAGTCTGTATGACGGTCCTCACGATGCTCAGAGTCCTGTCCAGCTGAGCTCACAAACTTTTGCTCACTATGACACACTGAAGGCGACTAAAGCACAGCCGCTCTTCTCCCAGCTTTCATCTGAGTCCATCTCTGCTGTCAGCTCAGCTTTCTGCTTCACACCGGATAAGCATGACTGTCGGCACGTTTGAACTTCACAGCGAGCAGCAGCTGATTTGAAATTTTAAGGCATTTTATTTTAAAACACCATCAAAAAAAGTAAGAGTAGGACGCAGCTACAAAGAGCCTCCTGCTCACTGTCTAATTTATCTGCAGTGTTTGCATCAGGCCAATGTGACAACAGAAGCTCTGCTATGAGGAGAGTCATCAATGCATCAGCCAATCACGTTCTCCAGCCTCTCAACAGGTCAAACTACAGGAAATAACATATGATGCTAAAGAAGTCTGAACTTTAAAACACCTCTGTATTAATATGATGCGCTGTGTCTTAAGTGAATTTATTATTCATGTTAGTTGCTGATTCTGTTTTCACTCCAACAGTGAGATTAACTCTACTTTAGCTCTACTGCAAGCTTTACTTCATTATGTTTTTATGGATACATTCATAATGGTTTCCATAAAAAGTGTTTTAAATGCCTAACTTCATTTATTATAAAACATTAGAAACAAATAAAATTCAGAGCTTGTACAACAGCTGGAGAATGTGGCTGTGAGACTGCAGCTACCTCACCGACCTCCGTGGACCCGATTACGATGCAGTTCCAAATCAAATTTCTGTGAGCGAGACAGTCTGCAGGATTCTGTTTGAAAGGCGTTTTATTCGGAAATTTTAAGGCAAAATTCCAAATTGGGATTCAGGATCAGGTTTTGGTTTTCAGCTGTTTTCTTTCTCCTCACGCTTTGATTACCTGACACGACGGCTGGTTTGGAAATGGAAGTGAGGCGGTGAGCGTTAACATGCAGGAGCTGCTTAAAATGTGCGAACTGGAGGGTGAAATAAGTTCAGTGTTACCTTAAATCTGCTTAAAGATAACGATGGCTTTAAGGCAATCATTGACAGATTAATTAAAGGGTTTTAATAGATTAAAAAATGGTGGAAAAGTCTGTCTTAATTGACCTTAAAGCAGCAGTTACAGAGCGGATTAAATCTGACACATTATCTACACGAGAAACCGATCAGGAAGATAAATCTGGGAAAGAGTTTTAAATGCTTAAAACCTCCTGAAAACATCGTGAATAACCCATTAAAACCCTTTATTCTCATCTATTAATCTTAATCTCAACTCAAAACTTTCCAGCCAATCAGACGACAGCTTCCTCTGATAACTGAGTGGCCTACAACCCTCTCTCTCACACACACACACACACACACACACACACACACACACACACACAGATGATGATGTAACAGTTCAACTTTGTATGAGGTCATCACAGTGATGTCATAAGAGCTCTTTCACTCAATGAACACACACCTGCTCATGCGTGCACCACACACACACACACACACACACACACACACACACACACACACACACACCAAAGCCCAATAATAATAATATTAATCAATAACGGTGATAAAAGCAGGAACCAGAAACACTGTCCCATGTGGCTTCTTCATCATCATCATCATCTTCATTATCATCATCATCATCAGTCCTTAGTGTCTCTGTGACGTCCACTGAGTCCGCTTAGTTTCCAGACAGGAAGTGAGTCTAAACTGGAGCTGAAGATTACACCTGCATCCCCCAAAAGAACCTGAACTCTAATTAAGACACTAACGAGCCTGTTAACCCATCAACTAACAGACTGACCAATGTAACCCCCCCCCCCCCCCCCCCCCCCCCCCCACACCCCCCCCCCCCCCTTGGG